>JAIZAY010000908.1:0-25939 GCA_029531755.1 Holothuria leucospilota
TAATTTTGGTTTAATTTTAATTTAAGCAAAATTGGGGAAACCCCCTTTTTTAAAAGGGAAATTTTAAAAATTTTTGAAAAATTAAAAAGGTTGGGTTTTCCCCAGGGTTTTTTTTTGAAAATTTGGAAAATTTTGGGGTTTTTTTTTTCCCAAAAAAAAAAGACCCCCTTGGGAATTTTTTTTTTCCCCCAAAAGGGCCAAAAAAAAATTTTTTTGGGGAAAAAATTTAAATTTAAAATTTTTTGGGTGGGAAAATAAAAAAAAAAAAGTTTTTTTTTTGAAATTTTTCTTTTTCCCCGGGGGTTTTCCCGCAATATTTGCTTTAAAAATTTTTTTTCTTTTTTTGAAAATTTTAAAAATTTTTTGCTTTTGGGGGGGGCCCCCCCCCCCCCCCCCCCCTTGCCGAAAAAATTTAAAAAAAAAAAAATTTTCCCCTTTAATTTTTTTAAAATTTTAAAAAATTTTTCTTTTATTAAAATTTTTATTTTTTAAAAAATTTTTGGGAAATTTTTTTTAAAAAGTTTGGGTTTCATTTTAAAAAAAATTTTTTAGGAAAAAAATGGGTTTATTTTTTATAAAATTTAAAAAATTTAAGTAGGAAAAAACAGTTTAAAATTTTTAAAAGGAGGGGTCCCCCCCCCCAAAAATTTTTTTTTTTTTGTAAAAAAAACTTTTTGGTTTTTTGGCATTTTCCAATAAAGGGGAAAAAAATAAAATTAAAATCGATTTAAAATCGGCGTTTTCCCTTATTGAATTGGGGAACCAACAACAGGGTATAAATTTTTCGGGGAAAGATTTGGAGGCAAGCACCCAGCGACCCTTTTTCGCCGGGGATGTGCTCCCCCCCGGGGTGGGTTTTTTTTTTAAAAGATGATTTGCAATTTTTGTATTTTGGGGGTGTTTTTTTTGGGGGGGGGTAAAAAATTTGAATTTTATGAAAATCCAACCTTTTTTCCCCTAAAATTAATGGAAAAATTACTTTTTTTAAATTTTTAAAGGTTCATTATAATGCGTTAATAAAAAAGGTTCAAGAATTTTCCTAAATTTATCTATTTGGGGAATAATGCCAGGAGGGGTGATTTTTTTTTTTACTCCATTTAAATTAAGCCATCTTTTTAATTTTTTGGTCAATTTTCTTATTTTTTCTAAGTCACTAAATTTTAAATCTAAGTCCCGGATCCAAATCAGAACCCTTCAAATTTTTGACTTTAAAAATATTTAAATTTTTTTATAATCAGTCCAAAAAATTGAAGGGATTACATTATCTTCAAAGAAGAAAAGACCCTATTTTAAAAAAAATTAATCTTTAAAATTATTTTACTTTTTAAAACCAAACCCCAAGAAATAATTTAATAATTTTTTTCATTTGAATTTTGCCATTTTAATTTTAAAAGCGGCTGGGGAAAAATATTTTTATTACTTGGATTTGAATTTTATTCCCTGTAAGGGGAGCGGGGAAAAAAAAATAATTACATTTGCATTTTTGAATTTTACCCCTTTTGGAAATTTTAAAGGTTTAAAACTGCCTTAATTGGAATTTTAAATTTTTATTTAAAAGGGGGCCCCCCCCCCCTCCCTTGACCACCCTGGCAATTTTTGAACAAGAAATTCATTAATTTTCCATTTAAATCAATAAATCCCCATTCTGAAAATTTTAAGTAAGGAACAAGTCCCTTAACGCCCTTTTTAAAAAACGGTTTTAAGCCATTTTTCCCCTTTTATAAGACCCAAAATTTTTAAGGGCCCGGGTTTCTGAGGAAGGGGGCCACGTCGGTTGGGGAAAAAAGGCCAAAGGGTTCTTTTTGGGTTTTTTAATTTAAGGTTTTAAGAACAAATGGATTTCCCTTTAATTTTAGGTAATTGGTTTAACACCCGAACCCCCCCCCCCTATTTTTATTCCCAAAATCCGGTGACAACAGAATTTTTGGACTTTGAAATTTTTTTTGTGCTTAACAAGGATGGGGGGCAAAGTTTGAATTTTCCGAAATGCATTAAAATTTCTTAATTTTTCAAAATTTTAAAGCAAACCTCAACCAAAGGACCGTTTAAAAAGGGCCTTTTCTGCTTTGAGTGTGGTGTTCGATACCATTTGAGGGGGAGGGCTTAAATCAAAATGTGGGGACATTCCACAACCTTTTTCCCCCAAAAAGAAGGAATGCCCTCCTCGACTAAATTGTGGACCACGCAAGTTCATAAATGACTTATTACGTTAAATAGCAGTTGCTCCCAGACGTTATTTAACAAAAGTAATTCTTAAAAATATGAAATTTCTATATTCAGTTCAAGACGCATATTTGGCTACATATTTGAAGCCAACATTTGTACACAAAGGTACAGGGATACGATACGATGCGTGCTAAATAAGTCTTATTAAAACTCAAACAAGGAGTGCTTCGAAGTCTAAATTTTAACCACACAGGTTCATAAATGACTTAGGCTATTAAGTTAAATAAAAATTGCTCCAGATGTTATTTAATAAAAGTAATTACTCAAAAAGTGAAATTTCTGTCTTTATTTTAAGACGCATATTTGGCTTCATATTTGAAGCAAACATTTGTACACAAAGGTATAGGGATACGATGCGTGCTAAATAAGTGTTACTAAAACTTAAACAAGGAGTGCTTCGAAGTCTAAAATTTGACCACGCAAGTTCAAAAATAAATTATTAAGTCGGTCGATCAGAGCTGATCTAGAGATATTTAACTAAAAAATCTTTAAAATATGAAATTTCTGGGTTCATTTCAAGACGCACATTTGGCTTCATATTTGAAGCAAACATTTGTACACAAAGGTATAGGGATACGACGCGTGCTAAGTCTTATTAAAACTCAAACAAGGATCGAGTCTAAATTTTGACCACGCAAGTTCAAAAATGACTTATTAAGTCAATCAAAGCTTATCTAGAGATATTTAATTAAGAAAATAAGTCTTACATTATGTATGTGCAGAAAGAATAATTTTCTTGTAAAATGATCAACATGTGATCGATGTTGATTAAAAATTTTGACTAATTTTATCGTTTTTTTTCATAGCTTTTCTCATCAAATAGGCAGATATGATATTTGCGTGTTTACATACATTAAAAGGATGTTCATCAAAACTATTTTTTCCCAGGTTTTTTTTTACAAAGAGATAAGGTTCTGACAAGACGGAGAGGTCTGCAACAAGAGCCAAAGGGCACTATGGTTCCTTGACTTTAAGATGATTTTGCATAAGGGAGTAGTAAGGGAAGGCATGTGCCCCTTAAACATGGTATGAAATTTGCGCACCCTACTAGTGCATGTCCAAAAATTTGGCTTTTATGAAATTAATGTGTGATGAGGTATTGCATTTTCGTGCAGAACGGGACAGAAAAAAAAAGCGGAAATCCTCAGATTAGCAGAAAAAGCTCATAACTAGTATACCCCTTTTAGATTTCACCTCTCATGACCTTTCACTAAATGTCAATACCTTGAGTTAGCAGCATGGTAGGAGGGTAGTATAATTGTCTTTTTGGTGTATCTCAACAAGACAAATCCCAGCGTCAAAAAAGGCCACAAAAGTCAAAAGGTCAAATGAGGTCAAAGTAGGTCATAACATGCACTTCACATAGACAAACACAACTTTCCATTATGCCATCCCTCTAAAATGTTTCGTTGGCGAGATACCAATAAAACATCATTTTCTGACCTTTTGACCCTTTCAGATTAAGTGAGTTAATGTTACAATATTTCCACCTCCTACCAATCTATCTTATCCTAAAGTTATGTCACAGTTTGAACAACAGACACCGAGTTACAGCTACTAAAAGGAATTCACTTTATTGCCTCTGGTGATCCCCTGTGACCTTTGACCTCCACCAAAAACAATTGGGCACATTTACTTAATATCATACACATACACACCAAGTTTGAGAAAAGTTGATCACTTCGTTATTGAGTTATCGTACCACATACCTCACATTCCAATGCGTCATACCCATGACCTTTCACTAAAATGTCAATACCTTGAGTTAGCAGCATTGTAGTAGGGTAGTATAATTACACTTTTGGTTTGCTTCAACAAGACAAATCCCTGCATCAAAAAAAAAAAGCCACAAAGGTCAAAAGGTCAAATGAGGTCAAAGTAGGTCATAACATGCACTTCACATACACGAACACAACTTTCCATTATGCCATCCCTCTAAAATGTTTCATTGGCGAGATACCAATAAAACATCACTTTCTGACCTTTGACCCTTTCAGATTAAGTGGGTTAATGTTACAATATTTCCACCTCCTAACAGTCTATCTTATCCTAAAGTTATGTCATAGTTTGAACAACAGACACCGAGTTACAGCTACTAAAAGAAATTCACTTTATTGCCTCTGGTGATCCCCTGTGACCTTTGACATCCACCAAAAACAATTGGGCACATCTACTCAATATCATACACATACACAACAAGTTTGAGAAAAGTTGATCACTTCTGTTACTGAGTTATGGCACCACATACCTCCCATTCCAATGCGCCACATACACACACATACATACGCCAACTTGACTACATAGGTCCGTTTGTTAACACACAGGAACCAATAAAAGGATATGTTTATAGGCTCTCGGTCCACAGCCAGTATGGAGTTGCCAATTCTGACTAGAGCACCAACCGCGCAAAAGCTCATACTTGTTGAATTGAATGCAGGCCAACATTTTGTTCTATAGAGATCATGCATTGATGTCACAGCACGGCAAAAAAGAACTGCCTACTACAGCTGGTTGCTTATTTCTTCCATTGTCTTTCCAAATCTTGAATTTCTGTAGGTGAAACTTTCTTTTTCTGCTCTTGGAGACATGTGCAACAAAAGAAAAGCAATAAATAACAATTTTGGCCAAAAATATTATACACCACAGGGTTCTCCACTGGTCTGTTTTCTGTCTGGGGGCTCTTGTGATCGCTGTCCTGGGGGAGGGGTCTAAGGGGAGGGGTACCCTCCCTGGGGTCCCCTCCCCTGGGTCCCCCTCCCCTTAGACCCTTCCTTGCAGATCTGGAGCTCCAATTTCCACTTGGACGTATTTAAGAATGAAGTAGTTCTCTTTAATGGAAATTCGGGTGAAAATCGGGAAACCTAGGGGACAGTTCAATTGAATGGTTTCGTTAAGTGTATGAGTTTGATGGTAACGGATTCCTACTGTGGAAACCTAATTATGAAAGAAATGCAGTAGCTTAAGTGCATATTGAATGATATAAGAGCTCAGGTGCAAGTGAGCGGGGTTTGCATCTCCGATGTTTTATTTTACATTGTTTGTCTGAGTATTTGAAATCAAATATGAAAGGCAGTGAAATGACTAAGTTGTGGTGTTTGTGATTGAGTGTACAGACAACTTCTCGACCGGGCGGGTCATTTTTCTGTGTGGGCAGCAAAGTTTTGCCCTGGAGCTAGTGTGGTGTGGCAGATTTTATACGGGCAGAGCCCCCCGACAAAACAGCTAGTGGAGAACACTGCACCAGCGAGGTAAAAGGCCCTTTTTAAACCAGCCTTGCGTGGTAGGTCAATGTTATAAGGAGCAGTTTTGCCGTCCAGAGAAATTAATCACATGGTGTAAAATACGTCATCTACATGTTCTCTATTGCAGGAATTAAGATTGCATTGTACTTTGCCATGTTTAAGAGAATGTATAAACCAGCAAAATTAGCATTTTAGGCAATGAGAGTTTACATGTTGCATGTACAACAATTTCAGCAAATAAAGTAATAAAATGTCTAAAATGAAAATCTGTGCTTTAAAGTATCTAAGGTTTCATAAAACGTTGTGACTATTCACACGAAAATTTTCGTATGAATATGCGTATCTGTAGTCACAATTTATACGAAGAAAACTTGAGCCAACTGGCGTATATACAAAGCCATATAATGGCCCTTGGGGATGTACAGTCTGCGTCCGTACGTTTTCAAAAAACCACCCAAATGTCAATCTAAGCTCATCGACTCATATTCCTGTAAAAAAGAGTGGAATTTTAAACTATTGCACGATAATTTTCGTATGAATAGTGCTTCCAATGCCCTTTATTCACACGAAAATTTTCGTATGAATAGGCCCCACCTTCATAAAAACATTTACAAGGCATACAGTACATCATTGTTATTCATGTACTAACCTTATTGTGCTGGCCACTGAGTGTTTCACTGGTTATACTGACATCTCTCTGGCTACTGGGTTTGAGAATATTCGTCACAGCTATGGAAAAAGTCTATGCTGGCAACACGTGCACTATTTGAGAAATCATGATAGCTTTAAAATCACACCATGATATCAGAAAGAATGCAACCATCACCAAGGCTACCAATAAAGAGCTTGCAGTTGTACAGTAGCTGGCTCAAATAAGTAATTTCAACTTGATGGAAGGTACCTGCCATCGTCATTTTATTTCTTGAGGCAAGACTCATTAAAGAATATCCCCTTCACTGTGTTGCTGAAATGAACTACTGAGAATTAAATACATAAAATGAAAAGCAGATGTTATTTTCAATACAGTATAAGCTTTTCAAGATTGAAAGCATGCTGAAAGTCCCCTAACAATTCCTTGATACACAAACCAAATAACAAATCAAACCAATCATAAAAATATCAATCAATCAATACTGCAGATAAACACAGCAAAATCACTTTTTTTGCATGCTTCTGGAACTTGTCACTGTTTAATACTGTTAAGAAGTGTGAACATTTCTTTTCTTTGAGTCAACAACGTACTAAGCACTCTGCTCTGATTATTTAGGGATTGCCATAACAAAGTGGGCACGATACCATCATACCCAAAACATAAACATGCATTGGACTTGACTAAATTTGGAATCAGGTGAAAGCTAAAAAGTACAGTATGTATTCAACAATAAAACCTGATATCAAGCATGTTGATATGACCCATCACTGTCATAAGAAGATATAGATCATGACACCCCGACAGAATCATGTTTTTTGCTGTTTGTATGATTTTCTCCACTCCAGTGAATTTTATCATGTTGGAAACTTTTAATGTACTCATAAAATATTTAAAATGAAGACACTTTCTCTGTGGTTGATCCAGAATTGCTTGTAATAGTATCATTAATTACATGTCTAGTGACTATGTCCAAGAGAGAATTAACTTGTTCATGATTAATTTATTTATTTAAACAAATTTTACATGATATTGTTCTAGAAAATAACACTTTTTCCAGTATATATTTCTGTGGCTTCTTTTTAGGGTACTTTAACTCAAGTCCCATTCATCTATGTCACTAATGCTAATTAGTACTTTCACAAATTGTCAAACCCATTGTTAAGAAACTTTTGGTGTGACTGACATAACTCTACATTGTACTGGCTATGCACAAACCTATATTCCAACATGTTAGATGTACAGTATTCATGTACATACAGTACTACCAAAAGCATTCCTGACCAACAAAATACATACTGTACATGCAAAGGGAAGAAGTCATCTGCATTATTTCTGTAGCCAAATACTTCAGGGCCATTCAAGGATAAGTGGTCCTGATACGGTACCATTAAAACTCAGTACTGTATGTGTCTTATTCCAACAAGATTACTAGACAGGTGTAACTTCCATTTCTATTCAAATTTTTTTGGTTATTCCTTCGGAAAATACCACCGCCAAAGAACGTCTTAAAAATGGAACACATTCTGCCCCACCACAATGACACACTTTTGAAAAATTTGCATAGCTCTTACAAATGAAATGTGATTTCCATGATTGTTTCATAATGGAAGAAGAATAATCAGACTTTATTTCAGTCTTGAAACTTTACCTCATGTCTTTCTACACATGTTCCTGATTGTGTGAAAGTTATCAGTCTGTCCTGCCACATCCATACATTTGTGTTACCATGGCATTACCTTGACATTGCTTTTCATTGTACCTTGTAATATTCTGTAACTGACCTGTTTGTGTGAAACCACTGAACTATTCAAAAAAGCTACAGGTACACAAGCACAAATAGAAAAGGCGATCAAACTCTGTCCCACCACAATAAGATTATTTAAGCTTTGGCCTACAGTATGATTTATCCTAAGTTCTCCATTGTAATATTCAGCTATGCCCAATTGATCTGGGTTATCCATATGAACTATTTCTAAAAGAGTAAAAGGAACCCATTTACTCCCTTCCCCTCAAAAAGGAAAGGCTGCCAGTCTACCTTCAAACCACCTAAAATTCTTGCAGTATGGTACAGCAGCTGCGTCTTAAATTTCCCTCCTATTATCCGTGAGAAAATCGAGCATCCAGTAATGAGTCTTTCAGGCAAGGCAGGTGCCTCAGGCCTGAAGTCAGACAAGGAAGTGAAAGGGGTCAAAAAAGCCAGATGGGTGAAAATTAATTTTAAGCGAGCAAGATACATTCATACGGCAATGGTAACTTTTGATCTTCAGGGAAGGGGGGGGGGGGATTTTTCCACGGGAAAGGAGTCCTCAAGCTATGGGTTTGCCCTACCTGCAAGCCAAAAGGAAACCTTGTGGGCACAGATGTCATGAGAGAAAATCTTGTAGTTATGGACTCGGTGTCAATAAAACAAGGGAAAATCTTGCAGGCATGGATCGGAATCTGCGTCAGTAAGCCCACCTTGAGTTTAAGCAAACTATTGGTTTAAGGTGGCTCCTTGCCTCAATCACTTAGAACTGCTGGTCTTGGTCAGGTGTCAGCCTAACATTACACTACTGATACAATAACATCAATTGAGACTGAGTAGAGGTATTGTAAACAACCCCTAATTTTCAGTAGGCCTACGTCATGGTAATGTTAGCTGGGGAATACCCACTAGTCCGAAGGTTCACTAACTTTCTTCGAAGGTTTTCTAGACTGAAGATCCGCTTGACCAAATATATACTTCCATTCTGACAAAGGGTTAAAACTCAGCAGGTGGACTACTGTAGATACAAAATTAACATAACATAGCATGTTAAAGAGCAAAAGAGTGCTAAAGCCCCGTAAGATGCTCTGAGGTCCAAACCCTTTACAAAAAAGCCAGACTAACACCAAGCGAGCCCAGTACAGTCTGATTCTACCACAGTCCTGGAAGAACTTTTCAAATGATGTTAACCTTAAAGCAATGCACTGAAGTGGAGAACTTTAAGCAGGGAGCTGTAAGAGATGGAGAAACATCGACCAAATCTGTCAGACAATATGTAGTTGAGAATAATTTAATCCTTTTCAGGTAGCCAAATTTGATTGACAAGTCTCTTTGTTCCTATTGTTTGACTTTTGTTGACTTTCCTCCTTAAAGATGATTTCCCTCTTTCAAAGTGCAGTAATCTTGTAACAAAGACCATTGTCAAGATGTTGCTTTGAAGATAGCTGCACAGCCGATAAATGTGAAAGGTTTTCCCTGCTTTTTATTAAAACAACTGTTCACCTACTCTTAAGTTGCACAATCCCATTATTATTCTAATTTCTTCATTAAGAAAGGAATATACCTGTTTGAAAACCAGTGGGAGTCTAAATATTGATGATGACATTTCAAACGTTTCCGGAATGTTCCTGAAATAGCGAACAATGTATTTATGTTCAAAATGTAATAAAAAGACACACTTTACCCTTTCAGAGCGTGGCACCTGGCGACACAAGTTGAAATAAATTTTGCTCTCCTTGACGGCTGGCAATGTAATACCAAATGGGGGAAATCATCCTATGAGCTCCCTCAGATGTAGCAGACAACAAGAACAATTGTCTTCACTGCCTAATCCCTCTAAGTTTTAGAGGAATTTCAGGAACCAGACAATGCGAAACTTAAGTGTCGGCAAAACACCTAGTTTCAAAGGAGAAACAAGTGTTGTTTCTCCATCCCTTACAGCTCCCTGCTTTAAGCACCCATTCAAGCAGACTATTCCACTTTTTGACAACTCTATGAGAGAAGCTGAACTTCCATGTCAAGCCTTTCACAACACTTAACAAGCTTCTTACAATGGCCTCGACCCAAGAATTACTTCTTAACCTTTAAGAAGCTACAAACACACCAAAGGATTTCTTTTTTTCTTAAATTTGTAAACCTGGAGCATGTCCTCCCCCCACCCCCCTAATCCTTCTTAACTCTGGAGGGTGCTTAAACCCAAGAGGTTTAAGCCTAACATGATAAGGTAGATTTCTTACTTCAGGTATATGACAAATGGCCCTCTGAACTTTCTCTATTAGAAAATTGTCCTTTTCACAGAAGGGACTCCAAGCTTAAGCAGCGTAGTCAAGATGGGGCCTTACCAACTGCAAATTTAGACAATGTCTTTACTATAACTACCATACTGAAATTCCTCTTGATCAATCCACATGCCATATTAGCTCTAGCAGCAGTAGCTGCACACTATCTAGATAGCTTCAAATGGCCTGTAAAGCAACACCTAATCTTCTCAGCTTCTCAAGAGTCACATTACTCAAAATACTACCATTCGCATTGGGTAGCATAAGGGCAAGGATTAACCTCAGGTACAGCAGCAGACCATATGGGTTAGGATTTGGGTTACAGTCAGAGTTACTGTACAATTTAGCCTCATCTTCTGTATAGTGAACCATGCCCTACTGTAAGTCCATCTACAGTAGGTCTAGGCCTATATACAGTGCTACTGGTCTACAGTACCAATCCTAACAATACTCATTAGGCCTTTTTATTACAAAGCCCTGGCCTTTGTCCTGAGCCCTAATTCTTCTTTTCTTTTTCTTGAATACTGGCAGGGTTCTTAAAAGAGCATGTAGCCAGGGGTGTTCCGGTTGGGTGGGGTGCTAATCAAAATGTAAGTTTGCACTTAAAGTGTTAATGCTGCTGGCATTGACAGTCCCTTCAGGTTAATTGTTCCTCTACTTCAAAGTTCTTGGTAAAAGGGAATACTTGCAAACATTAATATAGCATGAAGGTTGAAAGAAGTTTTGCTTGGTCCTTCTCCAAAGGCTTGCCTCATCACTGGCTGTAGGAAATGTTCCCTAGGTATGTCAATAAGGTTATGATTTGTTTTGTAGTTACACAGACCTGTACGCTGGGTTAATGTAGAGGCAGATCTTTTATTTTGCAAAGTTGTCCAGTTAAGATCATGGAGGAGCTTGGTGACAGTTCCTTCTGTTTTACAATAGTTGTGAGCAAGTTTGCTGTGCCCCATCAATTGATACTGTAGTTTCAAAAGCCAACCCTTCACCCTTGACATAAATCGGTGTAGCTAGTCAGTTTACATTCATCCCACTCCCTTAGCCCTAGCTACTGTAAAGAAGAAAAAATGCCATCATATCTCAGCAACAAAAGTACCAGCATTTGCACTTGATAAGAGCTAATTGAACATCTTAAAAATTTGCAGAAAAATGTAGTAAATTTAAAGCTTGTGATGTATGTAATATTCAGAACTAGCCTTAACTAGGCTTCACATGAAAGGGCTTTTTTACCTAACATTATAGGCTTTTATATACACTCATGGTCATGCTAGGTCTTGTGTATATATTGTCATTCCACTTTATTATTCATGGAGAAACAAGTATCTTTCATATAATCAAGTTTTGCATGTCTTAATCATTTTTGATGAAATTTTTCAGGGGGCATTTTGTTGTTCTGAGGAGGCGACATTGTGGCGGCCTGACTTTGTCAGGGAGGACTCTGTCAGGGGGCTAGTATAAAAGTGGTAAGGGGGTGACTTTACTGGCAACCCACGTGAGCAACTTGTGTACCCTATCCCACTTCATTTGTCATCATGCTTGCATGGATACCAAGGTAAGCATGAGAGTGGACTGTTTGAAAAGTCTGACAGCCCAGTTTGTACAGTAGACCTACCCGGTGATATGTGAATGACATAACGTTTACTAGGATTAAAGGGCATTTGCCACTATAGCCTAGGCTATGGGTTTCTCTGCACCCAGTATTACTGCAGCCTGTAGACCTTGGCCTAGGCTAAGCCTAGGCAGTAACTGTAAGTAGCCTAATCCTGTACAAATGCCTTTAGGCCGAGGGAATGAGTCATAGAATATTGTACACTGCTCGCATGCGCTGAAATGTGCAACCGATAATTTTCATTATTTAAAAAAAAAAAAAAAATCTACCAAAAGATTTTACCTTGAATTTCATCAAAATCTGCAGTAAAAATGCTTTCTGAAAATAAAAACTTGACCAGTTGTCATTGTGTAAGCCTCATAAATACACACAGCTCAAATGTATGCTCAGCCATGGAGCCTACATTGCTTCAATACTGTGAAGGTAACTTTCGTTTTGAATTGCATATGTACCACAACGTAGTCAGTCTTGTTTTGCCTGATTGACCAATTTTGCAAATAATGAATAATGAAAAAAAACCTCACGCATTTTTTAAAATCAGCCGGACGGTATTCTATGACTGTCATTTCCTGGGCCTTACTGTTGGCCTACAGAAATGTCACAAAATGTAAAGGCCAGGGCCTATAGGCCTGATAACTGCCAGCCACATTTACAATCTGCCACAAAAAAAAAAAAAAAATGGGGGGGGGAGGGGGGTCTTCATCGCCATCATTTTCAAGTAACTTGTCCAGTCTCGCTTTGGTTTTTCCAAAATGAAAACATACACTAGGCCTACCTTAATGTTACTCCTAAATCATCGATTCCATTTCCGATTCCTAAGGAACGTAAAGTTGGTTCCTGTTTGATGGCTAAGCCTACTGAAGCTTTTCTTTAATTACCTAGGCTGTGGGCCTAGACTAAAGCCAACATTTATGATACGGGAAACGGACACAATTCATAGAATCAGTAAAAGAACACAGAATTCGTGATTTTAACAAGCAATGAAAAAAACACTAGAAATGTAAGCAGAAGTTGTAAATTTTCAATTTTATAACACTCAAAGCCATTTAGGCGGGATTACGGGGGGGGGGGCAAGCGGGGGCCCCCCCACACTTTCTGCCAGAGCTTAAAAAACAAAAGTAATAAAAAAATGAGCGAAAGTAAGCAAGACCAGAGAAATTATATGAGAAGCTCAATAGCCTGCTAAGATTAAATTTTGCAGTGTTTAATGAAGGAAAATATTAATATCAAAAACTGTAAAAATGCTTAAAATATGTTTCTCTGTGAGCTTCTCGCACACCTCCAGAGAAAAGTGACTTATACGACTGAAAATTTTGTCTGGCTTCGTAAAATTTCTTTCCTCTTACGTGCCACACTATTGTAACTTGAAGCTCTGAAATAAGGGTCACTGAATGTACTAATGTATGTCATAAAATGCACCATGGTCCTTGCAAACAAAGTTCCAAACCCTAACCAAGTATAAGGAACCGCAATTCTCAAAAAGAAAAAAAGAAACAAAAATGGTGTGCTTCGCATGAGCCTTATATAAATCGATGTCTCATCATCGATGTCTGCTGTACAACTGATGTGTGTGGGAAAACTTTGGTGGAATTGCCTCGTTATTACTTCTAGTAGGACAGCTTGACGAAATTACCATTTCCAAAACCCTCGCTACACCTCTCACTGTTTACTTTCCTCACCAACTACCACCACCCTCAGCAAATTGACTGACGGTTACTATCTTAAATTTGCAGTCACCCTGTGACAACTATTTCATTAGCATTTCAAATTAGCATTTCAAATTCATTAGCATTTCAAATTTCCCCTTTAGTTGGATCAGAGACCCTGCTACAAACACATGAGTCCTCACCCAGTCAGCTCATTAGCGCCATTGTTGTTTGTTTTTACTTGCACTCGTTACTTAGTGGTTTCCCAGTTTTGTGGTCTTGTATATATATTTAGCACTTTTGCACTTTTTGTGGTGGTTGTGTCTCCCTTGTTGGCTTTTCAATTGTTGACTGTTTACTCTGTGATGGCATTTTTGCCTTTTTGGAGTTCTTTACTGAAGACTGAAGACTGAAGGAAGCAGGATGTTCTCAAAATATGGTCCAGAATGGCAGCAAAAGGCCGCCAAATTTAACAAAGATTTCTCGGGGAGGACCCTCTGTTCCCAGCCTCCGGCTTCGCGTCTTTGGCAATCTCGGTTAAGGACTTCGCCGGTCACAACTTCCCAAGATGCAGCCTCCAATAAAAATTACTTCCCTGGCACTTTAACTTCCGATGTCCTTGGCAAGTTTGCAATGTAAAAACTACCCACAAAAGATTTCATTGACTTCTTTAAGTATCACATAGTCTATAACCTTCAAAATCGACACAACCTATTTTTCACACTAATAAAAAAGTTGAGGGGTACTTGTCCCAGACCATCGACAAAATGTAACATACCGTAAAAGAAAGCCTCCATAGAGCAGGATATAGGCTAGGTTTCCATATCCTGCTCTATGGAAAGAACAGGTACCTGGGGAAAGTAGGAAAAATTTTGGGACAGACTAAAACGAATGCCAGCGAAAGCCAGAACTATAATGTTAAATTACGACGAATGCCAGGGAATGCCAATTCACTTTGCACTAAAGTGGCGAATGCCCAATAGACGTAGTGCTAAAGCAACTACGGAAGCCTATAAAGAGCATAAGTGCCTTTAGATAGTATTGTTTAACATGCTCGTTCGCCTTTTCTTGTTGCATGTTTGTACTAACTGGCCTCAACTAGTACTAATTAGGTAGTTTTAACATTTCTTGTTCACATTTATGGTATTGCGTTTTAATTACCCAAAAATTACATGATACTATACGCAGTTCATTGCAGTCCACGGAGTAAGTCATGGTGTATATCTAGGGTGTATTAAGGTTTCTGAGCGAGCGCGCCATCTTTTTGAATCTGCTGCACGTAGCGGACCACTAATTTTATAAATGTTCTTAAGCTTGAAAATGTTGCATGTACCAAATGAAAGGTCCCCCTAGAAATTTATGGGAGGTTGTTTCTGACTGTGTTACTTATAAAATATGATCAATGTTTCATATGGCGTTATAGGCAATGAGTTGAAATACAGAATGTGCAAAATTGAAGGAATTTGACCAATTTTTAGTGCCATTTTTGGATGGTATTACTCCACTGTGTGAAATGCTGAAATGCCGTCTCTGAGTAAGGATCAGGGCTGGAAACACATACATATTATTCCAAGCCACTTCTAGCTGAAAATTTCAATGGTTATGGTATGTAAATTTGATAATGCCATAAAAGCCCACATTGTGAGCTTTAAACCAGATGGGTGGCTTGTCTCGTTTTGAAAACTTCTACAAGGAACACGGAGTGGGGAAGTAGGCTGATTTAATGTATAAGTCAATGGGGCAAATAATTAGTGACCGCTACCTGTAGGGTCTGCTTTCGCACTACATTTATGGACACTTTAATATTGAACGCAGTACCGTTCTCAAATAACCATTTTCAGTTTATTTTCTAATATTTATATAGAAAGTACCTTATAGGAACAATATTCCAAGAACGCACACTCTCTATAATGACATGAAAGTGGTCCAGGGTTAGGGAATATATGAGATGCAAGAAGCTAATCTGGAGATCTCATACTTTCAGTGGCGTCTTTTATTTTGTAATTTGCTTTGCTTTTGGTGCATAGCTTAAGGATTTCTCAGGAATAATGGAGGACGCACTTAACAATAATCGCAAACGTAACTTACCAGGGGCAGGGGGTGCCCTGACTAGTAGCAGAGAGCTGTAACTCACCACTAGTCCTTTGATCTTATTCAAGACTACCAGACTTACGTACAGTAATTGTAGTGTATATCTACTTTTTGTGGAATGTAACTATTGAAGAAACTGGGGTGATTTCGGGTCTTTATTAAAGAAACTGTCCTCTTTCTGACACTTTTTCCTCTTTTCTGTGTGGCTCATGTTTCTTTTATTTTGCCGACTGGTTCAGGGGCGTATCCCAGCAGTTTTAAATAGAGGGGGCGCAAGGTTTGATTGATCGCTGTCCTGAGTTAGGGGTATGAGGGGAGGAGAGTACCTCTCTTTTGGAAAAATTTTTGCTTTTGGAAGAGGCTGAAACGACAAATTGTGATATACTTGACACATTTCCAAACATTTTCTCTTTGCCCTCAACTTTTTTTCACGCATGAAGGCCAATAGGATGGGCGCGCGCCTGTATGCGCCGACTGCTGGTCAGAATTTGCCGACTCAACGCAGATTACTACATTACCATAAACGATGAACTCCTTTAGTGAACAATGAGACTGAAAAAAAAAACCCTATTTGTAGCTTTTCCTTTCTCCCCCCCCTTTTTTCTCACTCTTCTTCCCTCTACTTCACCTTCGTTTGTCACTTCCCTCTTTCCTTCATTTTTGCCGACTAGACTAGTGCAGGGAATTTTTGGGGGGGGGGGGGGACACGACTGCGTGGATGAATGGGGGGGGGGGGGGTATCACACCCCCTCTAAGAAACGGCCATGAGTGTAAAGCAAAAATGCTCCAGGCTGCGCCCTAATGGGTAGTATCCAGTAAAAGCAATCATGGAAGACAATGTATAATATCATAGAAATTTCGAGAAAATGGAAGAAAAAAGTACACAAAAGAATCATCTTTAAGGGTTGTTCACCGTTTGAGCAAGACAATCACATTGTATCCTTTTTATGTTATCAGGACTCTTAATTGCGGAGGTGCCACATTGTAGAAGGAGAAATTCTCCATGTTGATTTTTTCTAGACCACTTTTTCATGAGGAACAAGAATATATGAGGTAAGAAATGGCTGTAACCTTGTATCGTTATTACATTAAGCTAAGGCTTTACACGTACAGGTAAGGTAAAGGTAAAGCTAAAGGTAACGTACGTGGGCTGCCAGGATTTGGTTTGTATTTATAGGGGTGGGGCACAAAAAAATGACGCTTTTAATACCACAACAAAGTCTGCGTTAATCGCACTCTTTTTTGAGCTTCCTCTGAAAATGGTATACAGCACGGGGATTCTTTCCTTGTCACTACATAAAGACATGGTCCGGGGGTGGGGTTGCAGTCGTAGGGAAAGGGATTCCCCATCCCACTTTGAGAAATTTTTGTTTCAGATGTTGGTAATTGTTTTAGGCAGTAATGGTGCTATCGTTTGGGAAATTCTTAGAACCGATCATACATTCATGGAAAACGTCATATTCTAGCCACTTCTCTCCTTAAGTGGAATAAGAGAGTACTTTAAATACCTAAGAGAAGTGTAATGGTGAGTCAAGACACCGCCTGAAGCCGCCCTTTTTGGCTACTTTTGCTTACCTTCTGATTGGTAAAGTTTTTATGCACAAAAACGAGTGCATGGAGTCCAACATGGAAACATTGTAAGACTATTACGTAAAGCTTTCCGTTACATTCAGTAATCACTTTCACCATAAATGATAGTATAGAGTATGACTCCGAGCAGGTAGCATACTGGGGTGCCGCAAAGTGGGGGGGGGGGGCTGGATGAAAGTACGGGTAATGTACCGACAACATATAGTCCAATGTCGTCCATACTGTTTTCAAAGGGTTATCGCTTAACAAGTAACCTCCTCGCATCCGTGACCCACTCCTACATACGGGGGTGGGCCAGGGTCTGTTGCCCGAATATGGATGGGGGAAGGACAAATATTTCACCATCGGGGGCGACAGAATTTCCTTTCCCCGACATCTGACCCGGGGCCGGGTCAGCAACCACAAGTTCCGACCGTCCTTATACCGAGGGGTGGTGATAGGTAGATATGAAGAACCTGTCTCTTCCATGACATTGCAGGGCATATTTTCCACATTATCACTTATTACTTTAAGAGCCTATTTAACGCACTGATAGTTTCTTTTTGAGCCTGATCGTGAAATAGCAAAGCGCGGGAAAATTTTTAGCAGGCTTACACTAAAACAAAATAACCCAAACTTTCTCTGTTTTGTAGCTCCCAACTTGAACCCTACGCCTGAAAACACATTAGATAACAGTAACTAGCTTTGTTTAAGATGAATTTACCTCAACTTACACCTGTGTAACTCTGCATACTGTTACTTGGTAAGGTGTAGGCTTATGCTATCTAGCCATTTTGGGATGGAATATTGAAGAACGATAGTGACCATAAAGCGCGCATGTTGCGGCGAAAATTTTGGGTATTAGTAAGAGAAATTATCATCTTGAGAGCAAAGACAGGTAAACTGTCGGGGGACTAGTCGACGTTTTCACACTGGGCGGATGTAACCGACAAGATCATCAATGTACAGACAGACCATCCCAACATCTCAAGTGAGGGTAGAGGCGACCGCCCCTGCCCCCTTAAGTCACGCTAGTGACTCTGAGCCTTCGCAAATATCGCTTTTTTTACTAATTCTGTTTGACGAAATCCCAGCGCATAGATCCAGCAATGGGCAAATGTGACTGAGGAGAGTATAGTTTGCAAGACAGGTGCTATTATACCTAGCTGTGATTATAGCAAAGGGGGCCCAAAGACTTACTTACTTACTTACTTACTTACTTACCTTACTTACTTACTTACTTTAACTTACTTTACTTACTTACTTACTTACGTTACTTACTTACTTACTTACTTACTTACTTACTTACTTTACTTACTTTTCTTTACTTACTTAACTTACTTACTGACTTACTTACTTACTCCTTACTTACTCTTTATTACTTACTTACTTACTTACTTACTTTACTTACTTACTTACGTTACTTACTTACTTACTACTTACTTACTTACTTACTTACTTACTTACTTACTACGTACTACTTACTTACTTATTTACTTACTTACTTACTTACTACTTACCTTACTTACTTACTTACTTACTACTTCCTTACTTACTTACTTACTTACTTACTTACTTACTTACTTACTTACTATACTTAACTTACTTACTTACTTACTTACTTACTTAACTTACTTACTTACTACTTACTTACCTTACTTTACTTTACTTACTTCTTACTTACTTACTTACCTTACTTTACTTACTACTTATTACTTACTTACTTACTTACTTCTTACTTACTTCTTACTTACTTACTTACTTCTTACTTACTTTTTTTTACTTTACTTACTTACTTACTTACTATACTTACTTACTTACTTACTTACTTACATTACTTACTTACTTACTTTACTTACTTACTTACTTACTTACTTACCTTACTTACTTACTTACTTACTTACTTACTTACTATACTTACTACTTACTTACTTACTTACTTACTTTACTTACTTAATTAATTAATTACTTACTTACTTAATTACTTACTTAATTACTTAATAAATTAATTACATAATTACTTAATTACATACTTACTTACTTACTTACTTACTTCCTTACTTACTTACTTACTTACCTTCTTAGTGCGTTTTGGATAATGCTTCTTCATTGTTAGGTTGATTAACAAATACTTTTAGTGAGTACAAAATTGAGAGTAACGAGTACATAGACCATGTACGAGTATGAACGGAGTAACATGACACAGATACGAGTACGGAGAGTACATAATTTCCGGAGGGGAGGCTTGCCTATATTTGAACTGTATTTGAAACCGAATTTGAACGCATTTATCTAGTTGACACAGTAATAAACAATTACGGGTCTTAGGTCAGGACCGTTAAAGATTGCAACGAGAATTCCCAGCAGCTGGAGCTGCCCTCGAAGTAGGCGAGTTAGACGATCCGTGCTATCAGGGCAGGATGCGCTCCAGGCAGGTAACGTGGCCGCGTGTGAACTTCCTCATTGCAATGGCCGAATTTTGAGGGCAGCTAAGCACAGTTCCGAGCCGCTCGAGAGCTATGAAAGACTTGCGGAGCGGAGCTCTCGCCTGCTGCCCGGCAAGCCGCCAAGCTACGTTTGTGAATGGTTACAAATCAAGGGAGGCACACCAGCAGGAAAACATTAAGCTAGCCTTATCCAAGAGGATTCCATCTTGGTTTCGGCTATACAGGTTATTGATCAGCGCCCGCCGTATTTATGTCCTCCTTAAACTTACAGAAACTACTGGATCTGGGGCTAAATATAGGCAAATGGCGAGAGATAATGGGCCCCATAAAGGTCCAATGGCCCTCTGCCCCTAATATCTCTGCAGCATATGAGGGGGGGGGGGTTGCCTCATTTTCAAAAAAAAATTCTGCGTGAAATCAAACTCACTGGATGGATTTCTCAAATGCTCCCTCCGACCATTTGAGAAATCATCCATTGAGTTTGATTTTCACGCAGTATTTTTTTTTGAAAATGAGGCACCCCCCCCCCCCCTCATAGCTGCAGATATTATTAGAGGGCAGAGTGGCCATTGGACCCTTTAATGGCCCATTATCTTCTCGCATTTGCCTTATTTTTAGCCCCAGATCCATATGTTTTCCTGTAAGTTTAGGAGACATAAATACGGCCGGGCGCTGAGCAAATACCTTGTATACCGAAACCAAGATGGAATTCTCTTGGATAAGGTTATCTTAATGTTTTCTCTGCCTGTGTGTGCTCATTGCTTTGTACATTCCCAACGTAGCTGGGCGGCTGCCGGGCAGCAGGCGAAGCTCCGCTCTCGCACGTCTTGTCCTAGCTCTCGTAAGCGGCTCGGAACTTGGTTAGCTGCCCAAACTTCGGCCACTGCAATGAGAAGTCACACGGGCCTGCCACATACCTGCCTTGGATCGCATCCTGCCCTGAGCACGGTCGTCTACTCGCCTACTTCGAGGGCAGCTCCGCTTGCGGGGAATTCTCTTGCATCTTTACCGTGCCTGGACCTAAGACCCCGTAATGTGTTTATACGGTGTGTCCAACTAGATAAATGCGTTTTCAAATTCGTTTCAAATACGTTCAAATATAGTGGCAGTCCTCCCTCCGAAATTATGTACTCGTATCGTATTCATGTGTCATTTACCGTATTCATACTCGTACTCTGGTCTATGTACTCGTACTCTCATTTGTACTCCACTAAAAGTATGTGATATAAACCTACATGAAGAAGCATTATTCCAAACGCACTAAGTAAGTAAAGTAAGGTAATAAGTAAGTAAGTTAGTAAGTAAGTAGTCAGTAAGTAGTAGTAAGTACGTAGTAGTAAGTAAGTAAGTGCGTAAGTAAGTAATTAAGTTAAGTAAGTAAGAGTAAGTAAGTAAGTAAGTAAGTAAGTAGTAAGTAAGTAGGAAGTAGTAAGTACGTAATAGTAGTAGGGGGGGAGTAAGTAAGTAAGTAAGTAAGTGTAAGTAAAGTAAGTAGTAAGTAGTACGTAAGTAATTAAGTAGTAGTAAGTAAGTAAGTAGTAAAGTAAGTAAGTAATAATTAAGGTAAGTAAATTAAGTATAGTTAAGTAAGTAAGTAAGTAAGTAAGTAAGTAATAAGTAAGTAAGTAAGTAAAGTAAGTAAGTAAGTAAGTAAGTAAGTAATGTTGAAAAGTGCGGGATAAGTAAGTAAGTAGTCAATTAAGTAAGTAAGTAAGTAAGTAAAGTAAGTAAGTACGTAAGTAGGTAAGTAAGTAGGTAGTAAGTAAGTACGTAAGTAAGTAAGTAAGTAAGTAAGTAAGTAATAAGTCAGTAATAAGTAAGTAAGTATTAAGTACGTAGTAAGTAAAGTAAGTAAGTAATAAGTAAGTAATTTAAGTAAGTAATTAAGTAGTAGTAGTAAGTAAGTAAGTAAGTAATAAGTAAGTAACGTCCGGTAATAAGTAAGTAAGTAAGTAAGAAAGTAAGTCATAAGTAAGTAAGTAGTAAGTAAGTAATTTAAGTGGGTAAGTAATAAGTAATAAGTAAGTAGTCAGTAGTAATAAGTAAGTAAGTAAGTAAGTTAGTTAAGTAAGTAATAAGTAGTGAAGTAAGTAATAGATTAGTAAGTAAGTAGTAAGTAAAGTCCTTTGGCCCCCTTTTGCTGATATCTATCAGCTAGGTCCTAATATCACCTCTTTGCAACTATCTCTCCCTCAGATCAACATTTCCATTGCTGGAACATCTATTCGCTGGGATTTCGTCCAAAATTAGTAAAAAAAGCGATATTTGCGAATGGCTCAGAGTCACTAGCGCTGACTTAAGGGGGCAGGGGACGGTCGCGCTCTCCCATCACTTGAGATTTTGTGGATGGTCTGTCTGTACATTTGCTGACTTGTCGGTACATCCGCCCAGTGGTGAACGGCGACTAGTCACCGACAGTTACTGTCTTTGCTCTCAAGATGATAATTGTCTCTACTAATAACACCAAATTTTCGGCGCACCATGCGCGCTTTATGGTCACTATCGTTTCTTCAATAGTTCCCTCCCAAATGGCTAGATAGCATAAAGTCCTATCACCCTTACCAAGTATCTGTTGCAGAGGTAACACAGGTTACGTTGAGCGTAAATTTCACTCTTAAAGCAAAGCTAGTTACTGTTATCTAATGTTTTCATGCCGGTAGGGGTCAGTGGTGAGCTACAAACAGAGATAAGTTTGGCTATTTTGTTTTTAGTGTAAGCCTGCTGAAAATTTTCCCGCGCTTTGCATTTTCACGAATTCAGGCTCAAAAAACCCTATCAGTGCGTAAATAGCTCTTAAAGTAATAAGTGATAATGTGCAAAATGCCCTGCAATGTCATGGAATAGACGGTTTCCTTCATATCGTACTTCTCACACCCCTCGGTATAGGACTGTCGGAACTTGTGTTGCTGGACACGGCCGGGTCAATGTCGGGAAAAGTCTGTCGCCCCGATGTGAAAATTTTTGTCCTTCCCCCATCCCTACTTCGGGCAAATTCCTGGCGCCACCCCCCCCGTATGTAGGAGTGGGGTCACGGATGCGAGAGGTTAACTTGTTACGCGATACCCTTGGAAAAAGTATGGGAACATTGACTATATGTTTACGGTACCTTTCCCGTACTTTCATCCATCCCCCCCCCCCCACTTGCGGCACCCGTATGCTACTGCTTCGAGTCATACTATATCTATCATTTATGGGTGAAGTGATTACTGAATGTAACGGAAGCTTCGTAATAGTCTTACATCTTCATGTGACTCCATGCACCGTTTTTGTGCAAAAACTTTACATCAGAAGGTAGCAAAGTAGCCAAAAGGGCGGCTTCAGGCGGTGTCTTGACAACATACACTTCTCTTAGGTAGAAGTAACTCTCTTCTTCCGCTTAGAGAAGTGGGCCTAGAATTTTTTGTATGACGTTTTCCATGAATGTATGATCGGTTCAAGAATTTCCCAACATAGCACCATTTACGGGCTAAAACAATACACATCTGAAACAAGTGGTATTCTTGCAAGTGGATGGGGAATCCCGTCCCTACGACTGCCACCCCCACCCCCGACATGTCTTTAGTGTATGCAAGGAAGAATCCCCGTGCTGTATACCATTTAAGGGAAGCATCAAAGAGTGCGATTAACGCAGACCTTTGTGTGGTATTAAAGCGTCATTTTTTTGTGCCCCACCCCTATAAATAACCAAATCCTGGAGCCCACGTACGTACTTTTAGCTTACCTTTACCTTACCTGTACGTAAGCCTTAGCTTTAATGTAAAAGATACAAGGTTACAGCCCTTTTTACCATCATATATTCTTTGTTCCTCTGAAAAAGTGGTCTAAAAAATCACATGAGAATTTCTCCTTCTACATGTGGCCACCTCCCTCATAGAGTCCTGACTAACATATAAAGATACATTGATGTCTTGCTCAACGGTGCAACCTTAAAGATGATTCTTTTGTGTACTTTTTATCTCCAATTTCGAAATTCTATGATATTAATACATTGTCTTCATGTTCTTTTACTGGATACTACCCATTAGGGGTCCAGCTGGAGCATTTTTGCTTTACACTCAGGGCGTTTTTCTAGGGGGGTGTGATACCCCCCCCCCCCCCATCATCCACGCAGTCGGCAAAATCCTGCACTAGTCGGCAAAAATGAAATCGGAAAAGAGGGAAGTGCAAACGAAGGAAGTTAGAGGGAAGAAGAGTGAGAAACAAGGGGTGGAGAAAGAAGCTACATAGGGGTTTTTTCAGTCTCATTTTTCACCTAAAGGGTTCTCGTTTGATGGTAATGTAGTAATCTGCCGGGGTTGAGTCGGCAAATCCTGCACCAGCAGTGGCGCATAAGGCGCGCGCCCATCATATTGGCCGCCCATGCGTGAAAAAAGTTGAGGCAAAGAGAAAAGGTTTGGAAATTGGTCAAGTATATCCACTTTTTTTCGTTTCAGCCCCTCTTCCAAAGCAAAATTTTCAAAAGAGAGGGTACTCTCCATCCCCTCCCCATACCCCTAACTCAGGACAGCGATCTCAACCTTGCGCCCCCTCTATTTAAAACTCGGATACGCCCCTGCCTCAGCGGCAAAATAAAAGAAACATGAGCAAAAGAAAGAGGAAAAAGTTCAGAAAGAGGACAGTTGTCTTTAAAAAGACCCAAATACCCCATTTCTTCAATAGTTTACATTCCACAAAGCTAGATGACACTCATTACTGTAGTAAGTCTGGTAGTCTTGTAATCGATCAAAGGTCTAGGGGTGAGTTTTACAGCTCTCTGCTACTAGTCAGTGCCCCCCTGCCCTGGGTAAGTCTCGTTTGCGATTATTTGTTAAAGTGCGTCCTCCATTATTCCTGAGAAATCCTTAGCATCACCAAAGCAAGCCACATTTACAAATACAAGAACGCACGAAAGTATAGAATTCCTCGATTAGCTTCCTTGCTCTCATATATTCCCTAACCCTGACACTTTCTTGTCATTATAGAGAGTGTGCGGTTCTTGGAATATTGTTCCTACAAGGTACTTTCTTATAAATATTAGAAAATAAACTGAAAATGGTTATTTTGAGAACGGTACTGCGTTCAATATTAAAGTGTCCATAAATGTAGTTGCGAAGCAGACCCTACAGGTAGCGCGTCACTAATTATTTGCCCCATTGACTTATACACTAAATCAGCCTACTTCCCCACCCCGTAGTTCCTTGTAGAAGTTTTCAAACGAGACAAGCCACCCATCTGGTTAAAGCTCACAATGTGGGCTTTTATGGCATTATCAAATTTACATACCATAACCATTGAAATTTTCAGCTAGAAGTGCTTGAATAATATGTATGTGTTTCCAGCCCTGATCCTTACTCAGAGACGGCATTTCAGCATTTCACACAGTGGAGTAATACCATCCAAAAATGGCACTAAAATTGGTCAAATTCCCTTCAATTTTGCACATTCTGTATTTCAACTCATTACCTATAAGGCCATATGAAACATTGATCATATTTTATAAGTAACACAGTCAGAAACAACCTCCCATAAATTTCTAGGGGACTTCATTTGTACATGTAACATTTTCAAGCTCAAGAACATTTATAAAATTAATGGTCCGCTACGTGCAACAGATTCCAAAAAGATGGCGCTCGCTCAGAAACCTTAATACACCCTAGATATACACCATGCCTCACTCGTGGACTGCACTGAACTGCTGTATAGCATCTTGTAATTTTTGGGTAATTAAAACGCAATACCATAAATGTGAACTTGAAATGTTAAAACTACCTACTTTGTACTAGTTGAGGCCAGTTTGTACAAACAGGCAACAAGAAAAGGCGTACGAGCATGTTAAACAAGACTATCTAAAAGGCCTTATGCTCTTTATAGGCTTCCGTAGTTGCTTTTACCACTACGTCTATTGGCATTCGCCTCTTTAGTGCAAATGAATTGGCATTCTCTGGCATTCGTCGTAATTTAACAGTATAGTACGGGCATTCGCTGGCATTCGTTTTAGTATGTCCCAAAATTTTTCCTACTTTCCCCAGGTACCTGTTCTTTCCATAGAGCAGGATATGGAAACCTAGCCTATATCCTGCTCTATGGAGGCTTTCTTTTCGGTATGTTACATTTTGTCGATGGTCTGGGACAAGTACCCCTCAACTTTTTTATTAGTGTGAAAAATAGGTTGTGTCGATTTTGAAGGTTATAGACTATGTGATACTTAAAGAAGTCAATGAAATCTTTTGTGGGTAGTTTTTACATTGCAAACTTGCCAAGGACATCGGAAGTTAAAGTGCCAGGGAAGTAATTTTTATTGGTGGCTGCATCTTGGGAAGTTGTGACCGGCGAAGTCCTTAACCGAGATTGCCAAAGACGCGAAGCCGGAGGCTGGGAACAGAGGGTCCTCCCCGAGAAATCTTTGTTTAAATTTTGGGGGCCTTTTGCTCTTCTGGACCAAATTTTTAGAACATCCT
>JAIZAY010000903.1:0-26082 GCA_029531755.1 Holothuria leucospilota
TAAGTACTGGAGGCCTAGATCATTAAATGTAACGACTTTGTCCAATAACTTTGCATACATGTAGCCCAACGTTAGGCTAGGTTAGTAAACAAGACACGAGAATGGTGTCCCTTGCAAACATTTACGAAGTAAAATATGTCATCAATATCACTTTACAGAAGCGAGCATAAACATTCTACAAGGTACTGGCGCTTCGTGAAATGCATTATTACACATCATTATGACTGTAGGAAGAAAATAAACCATTACTATTACGTAAAACTCAATTACTTGGTAAATTTGAGACACTAAAATACGGTTGTCCCGCCTGTACAAAAAAAAAAAAAAAAAAAACAGAAAACAGCAGATGACCAATGTGAGTGCTCCAAAGCACGTTGACCATAACTTTGGTTGTTTTTTTGATCATAACTTTGGTTGTCTTTTTCATCACGGTAAATAATTTCATCTATAAAAGAATGCGAAATCCCTTTAACTTGCGATGGTCGACAGTCGCATTTCTGCAAACATCGTAAATTCCATAACTTCGTAAAATTACGGACACGACATCACAAGTCATAAAATCAGAAGAAAACGACGCCAAACGTCGAAGTTCTGAAAAAGTATGTATTTTCACACCCAAATGTTATTTCCACCCTATCCGCTTAATCGTGATGTGCTTTCCTGTCGATGTTATTGAGATTGCAGTTTGAACTTTGTAAACGGATTACGGAAACATTTTTTTTTCTTAACATCGTTGATGTAGAAAAATGTGTTATGCAACTAAGGTGTATGCTCGCCATTATTGCAGCATTTTTAGACAAACATCGTGAGATACTGGTGTCTACTAAGTGGAAGCTTCATAATGGGTAATTCTGGTGCAGTGAAAGTACTATTTTCATACGTAAATATTGAAACACGAAAATTCACGATGTTACGTACACGTTACTATTAAGTGTCACGATGTAATAGTGATGAAGTGCAGGCTTCGAAGACACATGATACTTTATTTCAATCTATTGTAATTTGAAAAAGAATAATATATATTACATTCTTAACTTAAAACAACCAATAAACAATGAACATGCAAGTGTGTTTTAAATGTCATAAAATTCATCAGAAAATACGAGGGGCCACATAAAAAATACATTTTTCCCCAAAATTTGTTACACTTCAAGACTAAAAATTATAGCAAAGTAGAGTTGAACATATTCAATGAATATACAGAAAAATTTTTCTGTACTGAAGACGTTTTGCCGGTCCATGTGGTTGGATCCCTGTAGAGTATTTATGAGTGGTTAGTCTGATAACCATTCCTTCACCCCACCTCAAACTTTTAACATCAGGTAAGATCACACTTTCTTACAGAGTTAATTACTTACTATGGCTGGTATGACACCAACTGGACCTAGCTTGTATGTTGGATTCTGATCATACTGTACACTGCCTCTATGTACCCATGGAAATGCATCACACATAAGTCTGACAAAAATTCTGACTTATAGCCAATGTATGATAAACATCAAACTGTTCACATGGCTTAAGGAGATGTGTCACATCAAACACCAACTCTTTTAAAGCTGTAAATGCATTAAAACTAGTGAATAACCAATTGCAAGCAGAACATTCAACTACAATTATCAAGCAATGCTGAATCAGACAACACAAAGTACTTTATCTCCTACACAACGAAGCAAATAAGCAAGTTTATTTTGACTTCTAGGCTGCTTAGGTAAAGCCTAGCAAAGTATTAATACACTATGTGCTATTTATTTGAAGACATGTGACTTTATAAACATCAAACTTTGACTGAAAGGCAGAATCCAATTCATAGGTGACACTAGGAAAGGGTTTTTTGTCAGAAATTACAGTATATGTTAAATGCAGGTACTGTAAAGACCCCTGTCCCTTTTCTAACACTGGGCAGAGTTTAGGCTTCAGAACAAAATTTTTAAGTAAATACTTATGATCAAAGCTGGGTAGTTACACCATAAGTACTGAACTGTCACATGCAACTATGGCAAAATAATCTGAGCCACCAAGATTCACCAACACCATGTAGGTTAATCTTTCACATCTTCACACTTGCAACATTTAGACTGCTGTATCAAATCAAAAGTCACCTACAGCTGTTGAGAGAAACACTTGTTGGTGTACATGATTTAGTAGTAGCATCTCCAAGGTATATCTGACAGTTGAAATCCATGAATTTTAACAATAAAGTTGGTTGAAACCCTTAGGGTAAGGCTTGTCTGTGTAAAACCACTTATCACTAAAAGCAAAAGTTATATTGCTATTAAATTGTAACAACAGGAATGGTGGAAGTTATAACAAGAAGTTTCTCATCTCTCAAACCAAATCCCACCAAACATTACTTCACACTATAACCAGGCATAAGAAGCTTGCTTTAATATGTTATGGAAGTTTATGAGTTACTGCTAACTGCCAAGTTTTTTTCTCTCAAAATTTATCATGTTCCAAACTTTGGACTTTATTTGGATCCATGTTCTTTCTTGTAACACTGGGAATTTCATCTGTGCATCTTTACAAACAGCTTGCCTGGTGGTGACCAATGTTTAAGGTGCTTCATGAGACCTGGATGACTTCAGATGGCATCAAGCTCCTCATGTGTGTGACCATGGCTTTTTTACTACCTTTTGTCTCATCTTTGATCCTTCTTTGACCGCCTGAATCACCTCACAACCTATATCTCTCTTTGTGATTTCGTTGTTCTTTCTGTTTGTCACTAGAAATGCTCACCACAACTTTGTAGCTGGTGTTTTGCCCTTTTCACTTTTGTTCCTTTGGCTTTTTCTTCACGGTTGATCTCTTTCAGAACTGCTGGCAAGCGCTGCACTGTCATCACTAAGAGATCCTTCATCCAAGGAGGAGGGAGCTTTTTAAGTACGTAGAAACAGGCACTAGGAAACTAAAGAACCCCAACCCCAAACAAAAACCCTGTCGGATCACAAACACAATGCCAAACAAACTACACACCATGCAATAGGGGAACACAAGTCTTAGTTACTACTGAGGTTCAGAAACCCACTGCAGCCAACCCGAAAACAACACCCTAGCCCACAAACCACCCCAAAACAAAGTCCCACCCGTCAACCAACCGGCCCACAAAGGCCACCGCGCCCGAAGGCAACACCACACGCCCAAAGGCTACCATAAGCCCGAGGACAACACCACGCCCGAAGGCAACACCACGGCCAAAGGCAACATCATGCCCGACGATAACACTACGCCCAAAGGCAACAACACTTAAAGAGCACTGGGCAAATACAGGTGCACGTTGCCCAAGGGTGCCCCGGAGGCAGTTGTGGCAAAGGGTAACCTCATTACTCTCACGTTTAAACAAACTCCACAACCGGATGCAGTTAAAAGTCATACCCAGGAGGAGGAGGAGGTTTTCCAGCCTCCATTGCAAAAAGAAGTTTGCTAACCTTAGCCAAAAACAGTGACTCCTGAGGGAGGCGATAATATTCCCTGTGAACGGCCATATCATGACCTAAATAATTCGCAAGCTGTTCTAGTTCGTTGTCATTCAGGTTGATGATCTGACTCATTGTGGCTAGGTGTTTCCTCAGTTTTGTGCTTGTAAGATTTTCAGGGTTTTTTGCACCACTCTCAGGCAAACTTCTTCATCACATCACATCCTTGGAAAGGTTGCAGGGAACTTCCACATCTGGCAGACACATAGATGTTATCAGGATGTACACCTGCCTCTTTTCTGTTTTCAAAAAGGACTTCAAGTGATTCCTTCAGATCATCTGGAAGCATTATTGGAACTCCCCGGTCCCTTTTGCCTCTTCTATATAGCAGTGAAAGTCTGTCCATGGCAACTTTTTCAGATATGCCCAGTGACTGAATTATGTCATCACCAGCATCAGTTGTTCTGATCAGATTATTCTGAAATGTAGTAAGCTTCAAGTACTGGGTCTTCCCAGATCTTCTCCTGTTAAATAAGATCACCTGAGCAAGGGTGGCTTGGCACAGTTGTCCATAGTTACTTGATGTCACACCATGGGTTTTAATGTCTTCCTTCATTTTTGGGCGACTTCTCTTAAGGGCTTATTCAGGGAAATGGTGTCTTCTGTTAGAGGGAGTTTTTTGGGATTTTGCCATTGCTGGTTATCGCGCTGCCTCAGAGCATAACTAGAAACTTTTTTTCCCCACTCAATTGTCATGAACTCTTGGAACTCTCTTGCAGCATGCTGAACTTCACTATCTTTCTTTTTAATTGACTCAGCCAAAACAATTTCAGACAACTTGTTCAGATTGTGCCGTTTTCAGGTCAAGTGATGGTATCTGAAAGGTATTGTCTTCAGAGTTGAATCCTGATTATTCTTTTGTTGCCTCAATGACTTTGTCGAATCTAACAGGATTTACAAGATCAAAACATGCCATTGGTGTTTGGGTAATCTTGCGAAACTCCTTCAGGAGCCTTCCCAGTTCCCTCATCTTTTGTGCTATGTATCTTTGAGGGTGGGTATTGTGGCCTGCTTTTGAAATGAAGTGCTCTCCAAAACGCAACATGTAATCATCATTTCGAATCATGAGAGCAATGTCATCCTGTGTCATACTGTCGAGAATTCCTTTCATTTGCTTTGAAACAAACTCTTTCACAAGGAGCATGCTGACGCTTGCATGAGGATACTGACATACCTTTACAGGACGTTAAACTGCATCCGGTTGTGGAGCTTGTTAAGGCGTGGGGATAAAGAGGTTACCCTTTGCCACAATTGCCTCCGGGGCACCCTTGGGCAAGGTGCACCTGTATTTGCCCCGGTGCTTTTTAAGTGCTGTTGCCTTTGGGCGTGGTGTTGCCTTTGGGCGTAGTGTTGCCTTTGGGCGTAGTGTTGCCTTCGGGTGTAGTGTTGCCTTCGGGCGTAGTGTTGCCTTTGGGGCGTATAGTGTTGCCTTTGGGCGTGTTGTTGCCGTGGGGTGTAGAGTTGCCTTCGGGCGTGGTGTTTCCTTTGGGCGTGTGCGCGGAATTTGTTGGGGTGGTATGTGGTTGTGGGGAGTTGTTTTGGGGTTGGCTGCAGTGGCAGTTACTGGAGTTCAGTAGTAACAAAGACTCTTTTGTTCCCTGTTGCACGGTATGTATAGTTTGTTAAGCATTTGTGTTTGTGACCCGTCATGGTTTCGTTTGGGTTTGGGATTCTTCTTTAGTTTGCCAGTGCCTGTTTCTACGTACTTAAAAAGCTCTCGTGCTGGGTGCAGGTGTGTCCGTGATCACGACGGCGGAGCTCCCAGGTGGGACCTGTTCTATTCAGCCAGTTTAGAACGGGACCACTGTCAGGTGGTGTCAGTTAAGTCAAAGTTTGTTTCTTGGGGACGTTGTTACTCCTTCGGGGAGCAGACCTCCTTCGGGAGTATTGTTTGGTTTTCGCTCCTGGCTCTTCGCCAGAGAGTCAGGGGACTTTTGGAAAAAAAAAGCTCGTGCTGGGTAGGACTTTAAACTGCATCCGGTTGTGGAGTTTATTTAAACGTGGGGGTAATGAGGTTACCCTTTGCCACAACTGCCTCTGGGGCACCCTTGGGCAAGGTGGACCTGTATTTGCCCCGGTGCTTTTTAAGTACTGTTGCCTTCGGGCGTGGTGTTGCCTGCGGGCGTGGTTGCCTTCGGGCGTGGTGTTGCCTTCGGGCGTGGTGTTGCCGGGCGTGGTGTTGCCTGCGGGCGTGGTTGCCTTCGGGCGTGGTGTTGCCTTCGGGCGTAGTGTTGCCTTCGGGTGTGTGGTGGATTTGGGTGTGTGGTCTTTGTGGGACTTTGTTTTGGGGTTGTTTGTGGTGGTTGGGCTGGAGTGTTGTTTTTGGGTTGGCTGCAGTGGCAGTACTAAATTTCAGTAGTAACAAAGACACTTTTGTTCCTTGTTGCATGGTATGTGTAGTCTGTTTGACATTGTGTTCTTGATCCGTCTGGGTTTTTCTTTGGGTTTGGGATTATCCTTTAGTTTGTCAGTGCCTGTTTCTACGTTCTTTGGGTTTGGGATTATCCTTTAGTTTGTCAGTGCCTGTTTCTACGTTCTTTGGGTTTGGGATTATCCTTTAGTTTGTCAGTGCCTGTTTCTACGTACTTAAAAAGCCCCCCCCCCCCCCCCCCCACCTTTACATAATTTTGCATGTCTCCAAATATACTTTTTTGGATAGAATCCACGACAATTAGAGCAGGGCAAGAAAGTATCACCAGGTGCAGTCTCTCCATGTTTGGCCCTTTTGTAGACAACCAAAGATCCTCTTCTGTCCTTTAGTACCTCCATATTGTGTTCGTAGTCACCTGCTTTTCTCAGTCTGTCAAAAATTTCCTTCCTCTTTTTTTTTTTGGACTTCTTTTTTAAGCTGAGAGCACGTGCCACTTCCATCTCAGCATCATGGGCACTCTCTAGATGCTGTGCTATTTTGGTTAGTTAGATGGGATTTAACGACACATCAACACAAATGTGTTATAAAGTGTCAGCTAGATAAAAAAGGGTAAAGGTAGGGAGAAACTAAAAAAGAAAAACATTGGGTAAAATCTTAAAAAGTCAAGACAAAAGCAAATACGGGAGTCATGTCAAAACTTTCTGTAAAGTCCACTTTCTTTGAGAAAGTCCAAAATGAGAAAGGGATCTATGCGCTCAAACAATGTCTTCAGGTCCGGCACAGTGTAATACTTCTGACGAATATGGGAGTATTCATGGCAGTCAACAAGAATGTGGCTGACGGTGACAGCACAATCACAGGATACAATATGGTCTTTATCCCCTTGGAGCAAATAAGCATGGATAAGGTGTGACCGATGCGAGCCCTAGTCAGTACCAAATCATCTCTCCGTTTTCTGGGGGCTGCACCGCCTACAGTCCCGACCTTGGTTTGACTCTGTATAACTTGTTCTCAGGGAAAGAATCCCACAGTTCCTGCCATTTTGATTTTATATGACCGTTGACCTTTGGATGATAATCAGTGTGGGGCAAGTGGAGGTTTGTAACGTCCATCTGTAGGGCTTCTTTAGCTAGTGTGTCTACCTTTTCATTTCCGCGTATGCCGACGTGACTCGGAACCCACGCAAGGACAACTGATTAAACTGCATCCGGTTGTGGAGCTTGTTTAAGCGTGCGGATAATGAGGTTACCCTTTGCCACAACTGCCTCCGGGGGCACCCTTGGGCAAGGTGCGCCTGTATTTGCCCAGTTCAGTTCGGGTTCCCAGAGAGAGTGGACGATCCCGATCCCCTGCCGGGCTCGTTCGATCTCTTTGGGAAGTTTTGTTTTCGTTACGTGGAGATAGTTGTATATAGTTGTATATACTGTAAGTAAACTGTAAATAGTGATTTTAATGTAACAAGTGGACCCCCCCCCCATGTCCCCCTGCGCTGTGGTTGCCTTGGGGCGTGTTGTTGCCTTCGGGTGTGTTTGTTGCCTTTGGGCGTGTGTTATATTGAGATTGTGTTGTTGGGTCGTTGGTGGTGGTTTCTGTTGGTGGTAACAAAGACTCCATGAAGCCGTACCGGAGCTGCAGTGTCCTCGCTGGTCGAGGGATTCGGTCTGGTGTTCTGGGCGATTTCGGTGGTTCGTGTTGTTGGTGTTCGGTTTTTTGGTTGTTGGCCATACGTAAGTGATCCTTTCGCCGGTCTGGCCCGTGTCCGTTGTTAGCACGTAAAAAGCAAGGACAACTGATTTCTGTAGCCTCACCAAATTGGAGTACGTTTCACGGAGAGCTACTACATAAGGGTGTTTTTACTCATCGCCTTTGAGTGCTAAAAGGCTGGATAGTGAGTCTGTGAATACAATGAACTGGCGGTCGTGCGAGGTTTCGATCAGATTGAATGCCATCTTAAGTGCCTGGAGTTCGGCAGTAAATATTGATGCATCATCCGGCAATCCGATTTGCAAGAATGCATCTCGGCCTGTCGCCGCAGCTGCAACCCTGTTCGTGGCTTTCGAACCATCGGTATAGATTGCATGATAACGATGGTACTTTTGTCTCAGTTCATTGAACCCGGCACGGTACACCAGTTCATTTGTTGAGTTCTTTAGATACTTTGGAGTAGGGCCTTGCAACAAAATACACAGAGGTGCTTTTTATCCCATTTCCTCTTTTTCACGCTACCAACAGAAGAGTGAACTACAAGCCCATCTAATGTATGGTGCACCTCACCACTAGTGGATGGGCCAGTAGCCTCTGAGACATACCTCAGGTTTGGAAAATTAGATCTTGTCTTTGAAATACCTTGATCTTGCTCCTCAGTATCCCTGTCTGAACATTCAACCTGGTAATCTGGATCTTCTTCAGGGTCTGTTGCTAGATCTCTCTGAACCATTTGAGTCAGAACATTCATACTGGTAATCTGGATCTTTCTCAGGATCTGTTTCTAAATCATTGAGTCTTCCTCTGCACCTCCCTCTGCTTCTCCTTGACATTCATTTTCTGGTGCTACAGACCCACTGATGGTGGGTGGGCTGGGGGTGTCATATATGTTGGCCACAGAAATTTTGTTTTGCTAGCTTGGTGTAAGGTAACTTTGTAAATGATTGTAAGTAGTTCATGGTTGTGTTCTTGCCGGTCCGGATTTGGTTCTTCCTGTATGATAGTGTCCGTTTCTATGCACTTAAAAAGCACAGTGTTGCCATCGGGCGTAATGTTGCCTTCGGGCGTGTTGTTGCCTTCGGGCGTTGTGTCGTAGCCTACGGGCGTTGTGTAGTCCTCGGGCGTGTGGTAGCCTTTGGGCGTGTGGTTGACGGGTGAGACTTTGTTTTGGGGTGGTTTGTGGTTGTTGGGCTAGGGTGTTGTTTTGGGTTGGCTGCAGTGGCAATTTCTGAATGTCAGTAGTAAAAAAAATTCTTGTGTTCCCTGTTGCGCGGTGTGTGTAGTTGTGCTTTTTAAGTGCATCGAAACGGCACATACAAACAAAAAACAAAAACTCAAACCGGATCGGACAGGAACATAAAGGCAAAACTATCCACACACCACCAAATCAAAACAGAAAATTATGTTCATTACAACAATAGAACCACACACACACTGACAACCCAATGCCCCACAAACCAACCTCCCCCCGGCCACCCTAAACCAATATTACTACATACCGCCAACGAAAGACAACACCAGACCAAACCACCACCCAACAACAACCAAAAAAACCAAAACACCAGACCAAGCAATCATCACAAACTGCCCCAAGGGGCCACGAGGGGTCCGGGGCGGGGTCCACCTGCCACGAGGGGTCCGGGGTGGAGTCAACTTGCTATATTTACAGTATGTACACTATAAACACTATTTACACAAAAACAAAAAACAACAAAACTGGGCCAAAAATACAGGCGCACCTTGCCCAAAGGTGTCCCGGAGGCAGTTGTGGCAAAGGGTAACCTCATTATCCCCACGCTTTAACAAGCTCCACAACCGGATGCAGTTTAACGTCCTACCCAGGACGTAGTTTGTTTGGCATTGTGTTTGTGATCCGACAGGGTTTTTGTTTGGATTTGGGGTTCTTTGGTTTCTCAGTGCCTGTTTCTACGTACTTAAAAAGCTCTCTCATTAGTACAGACTGGGCTACCCCATCCAGTGAGAAGCCTAGAAAAGAACAATGCAAACCCATTACTGGCATATACACATACATAATGTCTAAACAAACACTTTACATTACCAAAGTTGTGACTAAGGAAATTTTTCCTTCTAATGCTGCTGTATGTGCAGGTCTAAATCCAGTGAATAGAAGTAACAGCAGCTTTTTAAGTGCATCGAAACGGCACATACAAACAAAAAACAAAACTCAAACCGGATCGGACAGGAACATAAAGGCAAAACTATCCACACACCACCAAATCAAACAGAAAATTATGTTCATTACAACAATAGAACCACACACACTGACAACAACCCAAAGACCCCACAGACCAACCTCCCCCCGGTCACACTAAAAACAAAGCCCCACAAAGACCACACACCCAAATCCACCACACACCCAAAGACAACACCACGCACGACGGCAACACCAAGCCCGAAGGCAACACCACGCCCGACGGCAACACAAAGCCCGAAGGCAACACCACGCCCGAAGGCAACACTAAGCCCAAAGGCAACACTAAGCCCGAAGGCAACACTAAGCCCGAAGGCAACACCACGCCCGAAGGCAACACTAAGCCCGAAGGCAAAACCACGCCCGAAGGCAACACTACGCCCGAAGGCAACACTAAGCCCGAAGGCAAACACCACGCCCGAAGGCAACACTATGCCCAAAGGCAACAGCACTTAAAAAGCACCGGGGCAAATACAGGTGCACCTTGCCCAAGGGTGCCCCGGAGGCAGTTGTGGCAAAGGGTAACCTCATTACTCCCACGTTTAAACAAACTCCACAACCGGATGCAGTTTTAAGTCCTACCCAGGAAGTAACAGCAGCGTTCACCAGCTGGTTCCCCTAGCTAGTGACTACTACATCATGTACTGGGGATTGTTGCTGTTGTGGTAGATTTCTTTATCTCACAAAATAAAAAAATCCTTCATTTGATATATATCAACCCTCACTTTCTGAAAATTGTTGAGTGATGGCTTGGCTAAGCAATCTAATGAATAACAACCTGAAAATACTTAAAGAGGTAGGGCTCATTAGTTTCAAGCACTTTACTCTTCTTTCAGACAGCTTACACCCATATTATACTTTTGAACAATACAAGTTACTTGGTACCATTTACACAAATGCTGCCAAATTTGTCTGAATGGAGAGATGTTTGCAAACATCAGTTCCCACATTGATTCATAGTTTAAAAACAAAATATGTTCTAAAATTACTCTTTTCTGCTAAACTTAATTTTTCTGAGCAGTTACTCTGCTTGCATGTTCTGAGTTTACTTCTTCCTTCATATAAACTTTTCTAACTAGCAATTTTTTCATTAAACTTTTTCATACTCTGTCCTTTAATTGATCAAGTTTCTTCAACATATAAAAATGTACTCACAGTACCAAATTAAGACTAAGAATTCTAATGCAATGTAATGATACATTGAGACACAATCATGTCCTCAAATTGATGTATTGTAGTACATCTATTTTTGTGCATACTCAAAGGAAAGGCTACTGACCATGCATTATGGTCTTGTTTTTTAGTAGGCATACACCCATATTATGCACTTTAGTAACTGCAATGTCTTCTATAGTAACTCACCATCATTATTGTCAAACATCACTTCTTCAACTGAGTATGGTACCACTTCCATCTGGTAATAAATGGAAAATCAGAAACTTGATCAAGAAAAGACACAAACTCTTTACAAAGAGAACAATTTCTGTCTTCAAATGTAACCACTACTGATATAACAAGGACATCACTTCAAGTTATCACCTCCATGACAATAACTGCAATGATGTAAAATAACCTTTCACCGTATTAAGAGAAGCTGTAGTCATGTACTTACAGTCCTCCATTTTATGTAAGGAATAAACTGAAAATACATGTCCACATGTTACCCATTTTTAGGGTGAAAACGATGTTCTCAACTGGAACCAAGTTTAGAATGTAAATTCAAGTACAATGCATCAGCAATGATACATTTAAACACACATGCATGTCCTCAAATTGATATATTACTAATTCATCTGTTTGAGTAAAGAGAAAGTTGACAAGATATTATCTCAGAAAGATGTCACAGTCACCTTCTTTGGTCAAAACAACATGTATAGCTCTGTTTCTGAGTCAGAGAAAATTTTAAAGGGACATTTAGCTCAATTAAACTTCCCTAAATTTACTGCATTTTCTCTAATATATGATTACATTCAACATTCACCAACATGTTGTCCACCAAAACTGTCTACAGTAGAAAAATGTAGTCTTGTATATACAGTGTTCTCCACAGGCTGTTTCAATTGGGTGCTGCACCCGGAAAAAATTTGCAGAGGTTGATCAGCACCCAGAAAAAAATTTACCACCCAGACAAAAAGTTGAGCCACCCAGAGAGAAATTATCAATTTAAACCTTAAAACAGAGCAAACAGCAATAATTTCAGTGTAAACATTGAGTAAGGATAATCAGAAATGCACTTAGTCATTAAAGAAGGCCATAATTAAATTTATCTATTTTAGCAACCTTTTTTCAAAGAGAACACACCCTCTCTTTATAGACTATTAACCATTACCTTCTGAACACCCAGACAAAAATTAGATCTGTGGAGAACACTGTATACATAATATGATATCCTGAATTCTTTCATTCTTCTTACATCTAAGAGAATATCTTAAAACCGATTTTTTATTTCAAGCTGCTCTTTACACACTTCTCTTTCTGAACAGTAATTTGTCAGCCATGCCCAGGGTCTATGCTTTTCTGTAAAATTCATCTTATGTAAACAACTGCACAATGACACACTTCTCATCGGTATAAATAATATAGGGGCTTTTTAAGTACGTAGAAACAGGCACTGGCAAACAAAAGAAGAATCCCAAACCCAAACAAAACCATGACGGGTTACAAACACAAATGCCAAACAAACCATACACAACGTGCAACAGGGAACAAAAGAGTCTTTGTTACTACTGAACTCCAGTAACTGCCACTGCAGCCAACCCGAAAACAACTCCCCACAACCACATACCACCCAAACAAATTCCGCCCACACGCCCAAAGGAAACACCACGCCCGAAGGCAACTCTACACCCCACGGCAACACTACGCCCGAAGGCAACATACGCCCCAAAGGCAACACTACGCCCGAAGGCAACACTACGCCCGAAGGCAACACTACGCCCGAAGGCAACACTACGCCCGAAGGCAACACTACGCCCGAAGGCAACAGCACTTAAAAAGCACCGGGGCAAATACAGGTGCACCTTGCCCAAGGGTGCCCCGGAGGCAGTTGTGGCAAAGGGTAACCTCATTATCCCCACGCTTTAACAAGCTCCACAACCGGATGCAGTTTAACGTCCTACCCATCGGTATAAATAATATAACATCTATTTAATACAGTGAAAGTCCTCTAATTGTTCTACAATCATTGGTATAAAAACGTCCTCAAATAGAACCGTATTTAGAATGTGAATTCTCATACAATTGCATGATACATTTTAACACACATTTATGCCCTCAAATTGGTATAATACTAGTTCATCTGTTCATCAACTTACAGTAAAGAGACTCTTTGAAAGACTTTTGAATATGAATTCAAATTTGAAATTTCCCTCATCCAAATCATCTACCAAAGAAAACTGAACATAATCAATGGGCTTTCACACTTTTTCACCTAGCTGGATGTTACATCATTCACCTGCAGAAGTTGCAAGCTGTAGTGCACTTTTTAGCTGTAACTACAGCCCCTCCCTTCAAGCTCTTGCACTAGTGGGGCAGATGAAGGACATTTGCTTGGGATATGTGATTGGATTTGTCCCTGCAACGTCAGCAAATTACAGGGTACAACTACAGTTAAGATGAAGCCCTCCCAAAGCATTCACAGTTATACCCAGAGTACTCTACAACGTAGAAATGGTATCACATACCATGAGGTCGCATTCACTGCTGTCAACATTAGTGTCTTTCTTTGAAGAATCCATTCCACATCCTTCATTGGCCTCAGTCTCACTTGGCCTTTTGTTCTGATGGGGTAACAAAAATATCTTTGGTTACACAGCTAATACTGGTACCCAAGTGACAATAAAAAGTGTATCTTGTAATACACTTGCCTACAAGACTTAGGAAAATGGAACCATATTCTCATCAAAACAAAACACCTATATTCCACCAGTAGGAAATTGGTACACAATTCATGATATGTTTCTTTGTCAGAGAAAATTTCAAATAGACATTTAGCTCAATTTACCTTCCCTAAATTTACTGTGGCATTTTCTCTAATATAAGATTACATTATACTTCCACAAAAAGACTGTCCACCAAAGCTGTCTGCAGTATAAAAATGTAGCCTTGTGTACAAAATATGATCCTAAATTCTTTCATTCTTCTTACATCTAACAGAATATTATAAAACCCAGTTTTTATTTCAAACTTCTCTTTACACCCCTCTCTTCCTAAACAATTTGTCAGCCATGAACATGGTAGATGTTTTTCTTTGAAGTTCATTTTATGTAAAAAACTGAATAAAGACAAACTTGTCCTCCAAAAATATAATATAATAAAATATAATATAATATAACATAACATAACACAATATAATATATTTTTTGCAATAAAGAACAGGTCCTCTAATTGTTCTACTATAATAATGTTACAATAATGTCCTCAAATAGAACCGTATTTAGAATGTGAACTTGCATACAATTATTATGATACATTTAAACACACATTCATGTCCTCAAATTGGTATAATACTAGTTCATCTGTTTGTGTAAAGAGAAACTTGTAGTAAAGAGACACTTTGCAAGACTTTTGAATATGAATTCAAATTTGAAATTTCCCTCACCAAAATCATCTACCAAAGAAAACTGAACATAATCAATGGACTTTCACACTTTTTCACCTAGCTGGATGTTACATCATTCACCTGCAGTACTCTTTTATCACAACTTTACTTTTAAAACTTGCAAGCTGTAGTGCAATTTTCAACTGTAACCACAGCCCCTCCCTTCAAGGTCTGGCACTTGTGGGGCAGATGAAGGACATTTGCCAGGGATATGTGATTGGATTTGTCCCTGCAATGTCAGCAAATTGCAGGATACAACTACAGTTAAGATGAAGCCCTCCCGAAGCATTCACAGTTATACCCAGAGTACTCTACAACGTAGAAATGATGTCGCATTCACTGCTGTCAACATTAGTGTCTTTCTTTGAAGAATCCATTCCACATCCTTCATTGGCCTCAGTCTCACTTGGCCTTTTGTTCTGATGGGGTAACAAAAATATCTTTGGTTACACAGCTTATACTGGTACCCAAGTGACAATGAAAAGTGTATCTTGTAATATGCTTGCCTACAAGACTTAGGAAAATGGAATCATATTCTCATCAAAACAAAACACCTATACTCCACCAGTAGGAAATTGGTACACAATTCATGATCTGTTTCTTTGTCAGAGAAAATTTCAAATGGACATTTAGCTCAATTATTTCTAAATTTACTGTGGCATTTTCTCAAAGATATGATTACATTCTACTTCCACAAAAAGACTGTCCACCAAAGCTGTCTGCAGTATAAAAATGTAGCCTTGTGTACAAAATATGATCCTAAATTCTTACATTCTTCTTACATCTAACAGAATATTATAACCAGATTGCAAAAATGCATTGAGGTTTCGATGATATATGTTCTATTCCAAATAAAGCCATGATGTCCCATATCTTTCAGTCAATGGTCAAATGCTATCTTAACATGTTGGAAAAATACAGTTCTGTATTCCTATTTAGTCTTGGGAATTCTTGGGAAATTTTGCTTTTTTACTTCTGGTGACCTCAGATGACCTTTGCCCTCCACCAAAAACAATAGGGTCCATCTATTCACCATAACACATCCACATACTAAGTATAAAATCTATCCAAGCTTTCTCCCTTGAAAAATTGTGTTAACAAGGTTTTCAGTGTTGGACCCCTGGTGACCCGAGATGACCTTTCAACTCCACCAAAAACAATGGGGTACATCTTCTCGCTATAACACATCATTTTACCACGTATGAACTCTATTCAAGCTTCCTACCTGGAGATATCGTCTTGACAAGGTTTTCAGACATTGACCTCTGGTGACCTCAGATGACCTTTGACCTCCACTAAAAACAATAGGATTCATCTTCTCACTATAATGCATCTACATACTACGTATGAAATCTATCTAAGCTTCCTACCTGGAGATATCGTGTAAACAAAGTATTCAGTGTTTGACCCCTGGTGACCTCAAATGACCTTTCACCTCCACCAAAAATGATAAGGTTCTGCCTCATACCAAAATGCATCTACATACAAAGTATGAAACTCATCCAAGCTTCCTACCTCAAGATATTGTGTTAACAAGGTTTTCAGAGTTTGACCCCCGGTGACCTTTGACCCCACCAAAAACAATAGGGTTCTTTCTCTCAATATGGGGCATCTACGTACCAAATTTGAGAACTGTCAGTTTACCTTCTTGAGATATCGTGTTAACAAAGTTTTCAGGGTATGACCCCCGGTGACCCCAGATGGCATTTCCCCTCCACCAAAAATGATAGGGTTCTTCCTCATACCATAATGCATCTACATACAATGTATGAAATTCATCCAAGCTTCCTACCTCAAGATATTGTGTTAACAAGGTTTCAAAGTTTGACCCCCGGTGACCCCAGGTGACCTTTGACCCCCACCAAAAACAATAGGGTTCTTTCTCTCAATATGGGGCATCTATGTACCAAGTTTGAGAACTGTCAGAGCTTCCCTTCTTGAGATATCGTGTTAACAAAGTTTTCAGGGTTTGACCCCTGGTGACCCCAGATGACCTTTCACCTCCACCAAAAATGATAGGGTTCTTCCTCATACCATAACGCATCTACATACAAAGTATGAAATTCATCCAAGCTTCCTACCTCAAGATATTGTGTTAACAAGGTTTTCAGAGTTTGACCCCCGGTGACCTTTGACCCCCACCAAAAACAATAGGGTTCTTTCTCTCAATATAGGGCATCTATGTACCAAGTTTGAGAGTTTCCCTTCTTGAGATATCGTGTTAACGAGCAAAGTGACACAAACATACACACACACATACACACACACGCCATCATGAATGCATAGGTTTCTCTTATCATCGAAACCAAAAACCCAGTTTTTATTTCAAACTTCTCTTTACACCCCTCTCTTTCTAAACAACAATTTTTCAGCCATGAACATGGTATATGTTTTTCTTTGAAGTTCATTTTATGTAAACAACTGCATGACAAACTTTTCCTCCATATATATATATATTTTTGATGAATTACAGGTCCTCTAATTGTTCTACTATAATACAATGTCCTCAAAAAGAACCGTATTTAGAATGTGAACTCTTATACAATTATTATGATACATTTAAACACACATTCATGTCCTCAAATTGGTATAATACTAGTTCATCTTTTTGTGAAAAGAGAAACTTGTATTAAAAAGACACTTTGCAAGACTTTTGAATATGAATTCAAATTTGAAATTTCCCTCACCCAAATCATCTACCAAAGAAAACTGAACATAATCATAACATAACAATATAATATAATATAATGTAATGTAATATAATATAATATTGCAATAAATTACAGGTCCTCCAATTGTTCTACTATAATAATGTATAATACATTATATTAACAAGGTAGGGCAAGCAGTCACCTCGCACTTCACTGCCCGCGATACAGATGGTAGTAGCCTGCATAGCTATCCCGTCTTTCTCACGGAAACACATAACGGATGATGAAGCAAAAGAACGACAGTTCACCATGCAGATTAAGGCATATTTTTTACCATCAGACGTAACGTGCGCTGTGATTGGCTATGGGTAAGTGAATCTTAGCCAAACACAGCACACGTTACGTGTGATGGTAGCAAATAGTGAAACTTTGCCTTAACCGTGCCTAGCCTGTTACAAAGGGCTTTCGCCAGAATATTGCGAGCACGAACGCGGGCCCCCTGCAATTTCTGATCGAGATACTGCTGGATTACGTGAAGTGCGGAAGAGTCCCCGTTCCTCTCCCTAGAGCAGAGCGAGAGGAACTCCTCCCTTCTTCGATGTGCTCTTGCTACACAGTACTCAACTGTAAACTGATGCCGGACTTTACATCGTCCCACTACTCTTAAATCCATTGAGAAGGCCGGCTTCAATGTTCGCCACCCTTCGTACCTGGCTTTAAACTGTTCGCTGTAGTCGGCCTCCGTTAGAATATCTGTGTTCATTTTCCAGAACCCCCTCCCTGTTGGCCATGACTCTGGAGGCTGACTAAAAGGAGACAGACTGCATCATGATCCGAAATTGGACATATCACAACATCACAGTCACTCGGTGACAGTGCAGGTGCAGAGTACACCAGGTCCAACCTTGAGGCGTCCGTGCCATCAGGCGCTGCCAGGTCAACACGGACAAACCGGGATGTTGCGCTCTCCAAACGTCAACCATGTTGTGATTCTCTATGAACATGTCCAATTCTGACATGCAGACACTACAGCCCGAAGACGTACGTGTGGACAATCGGTCAAGCTGTCTGTCGGGAACGCAGTTAAAGTCTCCAGCCTGGATACACGGAGCACTGCCACAAACGAAGGATGACAAGTCATGAAAAAGTCCCTTCCGTCTGAAGGCCGATTGGGCGCGTACACGTGACACAGGAAAAATTTCCCACTAGGATGTCCTACAGTATTGTAATGCATACCAACCTGCCCTCATGATCAGAATCAACTTTTCCGACCAGGGGAGTCCACCTTGGCGAAACTGAAATAACTGAACCACAAGATGTTGTTGAACCAAAAGGAGCGTACAGTGTGTAAACCCCCACCCCACTCAAAGGACCAGGTGTGGACATCGTCCTCACTCTGAATGTGGGTCTCTTGGAGGAAAACGAAGTTCACACCCAGTGATCTGCAAAACTGAAAAATCCTTGACCACTTCCGACTGTCCCTCATGCCGTTAACATTGAAGGTCAAGAGGGACAGGGGATCAGCCATGGTGGAATGAGTGGCTACGTATCCCCTGGGACTTGACCTTTTTGCTCCTTGGGCTCGGCGTGGGTGCCCCGGTATGGTGGACTGGCACCTCACCTAAGACAGACCTCTTCAGATTGGTTTCTGAATCACCCCCCTCACGGAAATCGATCAAATCAAACCAGCTCTCCCCTGACATGACAGTGTCCGACTTGGAGTCTGAGGAGAGCTGGAGATCACCCTCCACAGTCGACATAACAGCCTCCTTGGGTGATGGGGGAGAAGATACTGGAAGGCCTGCCTCAGGGGTCCCAGATTCACAGTGCTCAGAAGCAGCATGATCCTGCAGCACCTGGTGTACCACCTCTTGGGTTGAAGGGGACCCAAATCCTCCACCATATGATCTGAGTCTGACTGCGAGGCCTCTGGGTCTGCTTCCGGGGGTTCAGGTGCCTGCTCCACAGCTGCACCGGCGGAGTACGATGTGGGGCACGCACCAGAAACATGTCCCTTCTCCTAACAAAGGTTGCACTGCACCTCGCTGGGGCACTCAGCTTTGTCATGTCCCGCCTGTAGACATCTGGTGCAACGTCTGCTGGGACATGACTCGGCTTCGTGTCCCTCCTCCAAACACCTGAAGCAGGTGTGGGGCTGCCCAAAGTACCTGATGTGGGCCTTGGAACCCCCAATGAACAGGAAGGAGGGAATGTCCCTCTTCAGTAGCATACGGAACTGCCTCTTTCCGTTGAGAATAGCGGCCAATTCACCATCTTTGTAAGTTACCCAACGCATATCGGAGACAGTTCCGTACTGCCCTAGCCCCTAGAACCCTCGCCACCAAAATTCACCCCTCAAAATTCAGGCACAACACTGTTACCACAACAGAGCGATCATAAGGGGTGACTGACGCCCTTCACTCCTTTAAGGCAGGATACCCCATCAATTCGGGCAGCATTAGACCTGAATTTTTTAGTTCGTATGTATTCCGGGCCGCAAGGGCCTGCAACATCTGTATTTCTTTAACATCCACGCCATTTTTCTTCAACAAAGTAAAAACTTGCTGGGGTGTAACACTCCCCCTCAACTCAAACTTATCGATGCTGCTATCCCGACCTCCGGGCATAGCAGCAAGTGGTTTGTGGCACTACGTCACGCAACAACGGGAGAAAACAAGGGAAAAAACCCTCAGTGTTCTTTTTAAGTACGTAGAAATGGGCACTAGAAACAAAGGGCGAGAACCCAAACCAGACCGGGCAAAAACGCAACAGCAAAACTATTTACATGCACCTACAAACATAAAATTGTGTTACTATGAACAAAGGACTATATACAAAGATTAATTACATAAGACAATTTAGAAATTTATTCACGCAAAACTACAGGTTAGCAGCTTTTTAAGTACATAGAAACAGGCACTGAGGAACAAAACCCAAACCGAAATTTCTGTGTTAACTTTGTATAAATCCATCCCGAACCCAAGCCAGTTACATAGGACTATTTACATCTCACTAGGCAAAACTATTTACATACCCATTTACATTAGGTTTGGTTTGTGGGGCATTGGGTTGTCAGTGTGTGTGTGGTTCTATTGTTGTAATGAACATAACTTTCTGTTTGATTTGGTGGTGTGTGGATAGTTTTGCCTTTATGTTACTGTCCGATCCGGTTTGAGTTTTTATTTTTTGTTTGTATGTGCCGTTTCGATGCACTTAAAAAGCCCTCGAGTCCTGGGTAGGACTTTAAACTGCATCCGGTTGTGGAGTTTGTTTAAACGTGGGAGTAATGAGGTTACCCTTTGCCACAACTGCCTCCGGGGCACCCTTGGGCAAGGTGCACCTGTATTTGCCCCAGTGCTTTTTAAGTGCTGTTGCCTTTGGGCGTGGAGTTGCCTTTGGGCGTGGTGTTTCCTTCGGGCGTGGTGTTGACTTCGGGCGTGGTGTTGCCTTGGGGCGTGGTGTTGCCTTCGGGCGTGGTGTTGCCTTCGGGCTTGGTGTTGCCTTCGGGCGTGGTGTTGCCTTCGGGCGTGGTGTTGCTTTCGGGCTTGGTGTTGCCTTCGGGCTTGGTGTTGCCGTTGGGCGTGGTGTTGGTTTTGGGTCTGTGGTGGTTTTGGGTGTGTGGTCTTTGTTTTTAGTGTGGCGGGGGGGAGGTTGGTCTGTGGGGTATTTGGGTTGTCAGTGTGTGTGTGGTTCTATTGTTGTAATGAACATAATTCTCTGTTTGATTTGGTGGTGTGTGGATAGTTTTGCCTTTATGTTCCTGTCCGATCCGGTTTGAGTTTTGTTTTTTGTTTGTATGTGCTGTTGCGATGCACTTAAAAAGCACATTTACAATAACAGAAGAGTGTTCAGGTTGAGTCTGTACAATGCTTTTTTGTAACTATGGGTGCTCCTTACGTGCTCGGGAACGGACGTGCTCCGGAACAAAAACACCTGACAAATACAAGGACAACTATATACACCAGGCCAGCAACAAATTTTAATGTGGCCAACCCCACTATTTACAATATTAACAAGGTGATGTACTTTTCACATGCTTGTACCCGGACGGACCTAATGTGGAACAAAGGCAAACCTATTTACACTGAACTAACAAACTTTGTAGCATGCATGAGCACAGATACAGACAGAACAGAACCCAAAAGAAAACCGGGCCCATACCATTCACACCAAATACTATGGCTGGGACCTTATCTTTTTAATCCGTGGGCTCGGTACGGGCGTCCCAGAGTGATGGGTTCCCGTCTAACACCTCGCCCGAGGCCTACCTCTTCAGTGCAGGCTCTGGCCCCTCCCCCTCACACAAATCAAACCAACCCTCCCCCGAAGGTGGATCCTTTGGAGGAGGCTCTGAAGCAGGCTCCCCGCCATCCGACATTGCCGAGTGAGGACAGATCGAGGTCCTCCTCTACTGTCGTTATTTCAACTTGACTGGGTGTCGTTGCTAAGGGTGGCGGAGAGTCTACCTCAGGAGTTCCAGTACCCCCCTCACACTGCTTGGAGGCAAGGAAGTCCTGTTCCACCTCAAGTGCCGCCTCCTGTAATTCTTGAGTTGAATACTGTGGGCCTGTTTGCGAGGGTTCAGGTGCCGACCCCACATCCGCACTGACATGAGCAGAGTACGATGTGGGGCAGCACCAAACACGTCCCTCCTCCCCACAGAGGTTGCACCGTACCTCGTTGGGTCACTCTGCCTTGCCGTGCCCCAACTGCAAGCACTTCCCACATCGTCTGTTGGGACACGACTTGGCTTCGTGCCCCTGCTCTCCACATCTAAAACAGGTACGGGGCTGACAAAAGTACCTAATGTGGGCCTTGGAACCCCCTATGAAGAGGAACGATGGAATGTCCCTCACCAGTTCCATACGGAACTGTCTCTTGCCATTAAATATACCTTTCAACTCAACCCCGGTATATTTACACCACCACATTTCAGAGACAGTTCCGTACTGACGAAGAACCCTCGCAACCAGGCGCTGATCGACCTCGAAGGGAAGGTAAAGCACTGTCACCGTCACAGAGCCATCATATGGGGTGACAGTGAGCCCCTCTACCCCCTTCAGGCATGGCACACCCTTAATACGGGCAGCATCAGACGTAAACTTAAGGTCATACGTGTTTCGGGCCTCAAGCGCCTGCAACATCTCTATTTCTTTAATTTCGACACCATTGTCTTTTAACACAGTAAACGCCTGTGGGGGAGGGACACTCACCTAAGACGAAAACTCCAATTTAACAATTGTGCTATAACGACTTCCGGGCATAGCACCAGTTTGTGTGGCTCGAGGCCACGAAAGAAGGAGAAAAAAACCTCAACTAGTTTTACAAAGGACAAAAAAGAGGATGAAGTAAGAAAAACACAAGCTACACAGAAACAAGGCGCGGTCGCAAACAAATGGACACGACCAGACCTACTTATCAACTACAACACAAGCACGCTATAAGGTTTTATGCACAATTGCAATAAGTAGTACAGCTATCACACTGTGATAGCTGTGTAGTCCTGGGTAGGACTTTAAACTGCATCCGGTTGTGGAGTTTGTTTAAACGTGGGAGTAATGAGGTTACCCTTTGCCACAACTACCTCCGGGGCACCCTTGGGCAAGGTGCACCTGTATTTGCCCCGGTGCTTTCTAAGTGCTGTTGCCTTTGGGCGTGGTGTTGCCTTCGGGCGTGGTGTTGCCTTCGGGCGTGGTGTTACCTTCGGGCGTGGTGTTGCCTACGGGCTTAGTGTTGCCTTCGGGCGTGGTGTTGCCTTCGGGCGTGGTGTTGCCGTCGGGCTTGATGTTGCCGTCGGGCGTGGTGTTGCCGTCGGGCGTGGTGTTGCCTTCGGGCGTGGTGTTGTCTTTGGGTGTGGTGTTGCCTTCGGGCGTGGTGTTGCCTTCGGGCTTGGTGTTGCCGTCGGGTTTGGTGTTGTCTTCGGGCGTGGTGTTGTCTTTGGGTGTGTGGTCTATGTGGGGCTTTGTTTTTAGTGTGGCCAGGGGGAGGTTGGTCTGTGGGGTATCTGGGTTGTTGTCAGGTTGTGTGTGGTTCTATTGTTGTAATGAACATAATTTTCTGTTTGATTTGGTGGTGTGTGGATAGTTTTGCCTTTATGTTCCTGTCCGATCCGGTTTGAGTTTTGTTTTTTGTTTGTATGTGCCGTTTCGATGCACTTAAAAAGCTATCACACTGTGATAGCTAGCTTTTTACGTACGTAGAAACGGGCACGAACAAACAAAGAACTTAAACCTGACCGGACAAAAATACAAAGATGAACTATTTACAGAATTCTGTACATTGCGCTAGCAAACAAAATTTCTGCGATAACTATGTACAAAACCACCCCGAACCCAAACTAGTTACATAGGACTATTTACAATCTCACTAGGCAAAACTATTTACATACCCATTTACATCAATGGATTTGGTTCTTCCTGTTTGATAGTGTCCGTTTCTATGCACTTAAAAAGCCCCCCCCCCCCATTTACATCAACAGAAGAGTGTTCAGGTTGAGTCTGTTCAATGCTTTTTTGTAACTATGGGTGCTCCTTACGTGCTCCGGAACAAAACACCGGAAGTTCAGGTCTTCGGCGAGAGCAGACGTGTTTCGTCGAGCTCTCGTCGCTTTGCAAAACACACACACAGTTCAGGTCTTCGACGAGAGCAGACGTATTTTCGTTTCGCTCTCGTCGTTTGGCCGTGCTCAACTTGTATCACTGTGTGATAGCTGTACTATTTATTGCAATTGTGCTTAAAACCTTATAGCGTGCTTCATACTAAATTTTGTCTTTTGTAACACCTGGTCAGAGTTTTTTCTTTTCATTCCGTGGCCCCGAGCCACACAAACTGCTGCTATGCCCGGAGGTCGGGATAGCACAATTGTTAAGTTGGAGTTTTCGTCTGGGGTGAGTGTCCCTCCCCCACAGGCGTTTACTGTGTTAAAAGACAATGGTGTCGAAATTGGAGAAATTGAGATGTTGCAGGCGCTTGAGGCCCGCAACACGTATGACCTTAAGTTTAAGTTTGATGCTGCCCGTGTTAAGGGTGTGTCATGCCTGAAGGGGGTAGAGGGGCTCACTGTCACCCCATAAATGGCTCTGTGGCGGTGACGGTGCTTTACCTTCCCTCGAGGTCGATCAGCGCCTGGTTGCGAGGTTCTTAGTCAATACGGAACTGTCTCTGAAATGCGGTGGGTAAATATACTGTGGGTGACTTGAAAGTATATTTAATGGCAAGGACAGTTCCGTATGGAACTGGTGGGGGATATTCCATCGTTCCTCTTCATAGGGGTGTTCCAAGGCCCATTAGGTACTTTTGCCAGCCCCGTACCTGTTTTAGATGTGGAGAGGAGGGCACGAAGCCAAGTCGTGTCCCAACAGAGCGTTGTGGAAAATGTTTGCAGTTGGGGCACGGCAAGGCAGAGTGTCCCAACGAGGTACGGTGCAACCTCTGTGGGGAAGGAGGACATGTGTTTGGTGCCTGCCCCACATCGTACTCTGCCATGTCAGTGCCGATGTGGGGTCGTCACCCGAACCCTCGCAAACAGGCCCACAATATTCAACCCAGGAATTAGAGGAGGCGGCACTTAAGATGAGCAGGACTTCCTTGCCTCCAAGCAGTGTGAGGGGGGTACTGGGACTCCTGAGGCAGACTCCCGCCATCGTTGGCAGCAGCACCCGGTCAGGTTGAAATAATGACATTAGAGGAGGACCTCGATCTGTCCTCAGACTCGGCGATGTCGGATGGCGGGGAGCGTGCCTCAGAGCCTCCTCCAAAGGATCCACCTTCGGGGGAGGTTGGTTTGATTTGTGTGAGGGGGAGGGGCCAGAGTCTGCACTAAAGAGGTCGGCTTCAGGCGAAGTATCAGACAGGGGGAATCCATCACTCTGGGACGCCCGTACCGACCCCACGGATTAAAAAGATAAGGTCCCAGTCAGAGTATTTAGTGTAATGGTTTTGCCTTTGTGTCCCCGTTTTTTCTTTTGGGGTTTCTGTTCTGTTTGTGTCTGTGCCCATGGCATGCCACAAAAAGTTTTTTTTGGTAGTTCAGTGTAAATAGGTTTTGCTTTTGTTCCCACTAAGGTCCGCCCGGCTACAAGCATGTAAAGAGCACATCACATTGTTAATACTGTAAATAGTGGGGGTTGGCCACATGATGCTGGCCTGGTGTATATAGTTGTCCTTGTGTTTCATGTCACGTCCCGTGTTTTGTTCCGGAGCACGTAAGGGAGCCCCATAGTTTCCAAAAAGCATTGAACAGACTCCACCTGAAACACATCTTCTGTTGATGTAAATGGGTATGTAAATAGTTTTGCCTAGTGAGATTGTAAATAGTCCTATGTAACTGGTTTGGGTTCGGGGTGGTTTTGTACATAGTTATCGCAGAAATTTTGTTTGCTAGCGCAATGTACAGAATTCTGTAAATAGTTCAGAGTTATGTTTTTGTCCGGTCAGGTTTAAGTTCTACTTTGTTTCCTCGTGCCCGTTTCTACGTACGTAAAAAGCTCTCGTCGCTTTGCCGTGCTCAACCTTATCACTGTGTGTTAGCTGTACTACTTATTGCAATTGTTTTTAAAACCTTATAGCGTGCGTGTGTTGTCGTTGATAAGTAGGTCTGGTCGTGTCCATTTGTTTGTGACCGCGCCTTGTTTCTGTGTAGCTTGTGTTTTTCTTACTTCATCCTCAAAACTAGTTGAGGTTTTTTCTCCTTCTTTCGTGGCCTCGAGCCACACAAACTGGTGCTATGCCCGGAAGTCGGGATAGCACAATTGTTAAGTTGGAGTTTTCGTCTGAGGTGAGTGTCCCTCCCCACAGGCGTTTTAAAGTGTTTAAAAGACAATGGTGTCGAAATTAAAGATATAGAGATGTTGGCAGGCGCTTGAGGCCCAAACACGTAGACCTTCAACTAGTTTAAGTCTGATGCTGCCGTGTTAAGGGTGTGTCATGCCTGAAAGGGGGTAGAAGGGGCTTTCACTGTCCACCCCATATGGATGGCTCTGTGACGGTGACAGTGCTTTACCTTCCCTTCGAGGTCGATCAGCCCTGGTTGCGAGGGGTTCTTAGTCAGTACGGAACTGTCTCTGAAATGT
>JAIZAY010000125.1:0-110310 GCA_029531755.1 Holothuria leucospilota
TTGACCTGATTAAGCAGCCCGGGCTTCTGGAGAAAACCACCTTTCCTCTGGTATACATGGGAAAAAAGTCTACTTGCGATGGGGAACCAATGACAAAGTCAGTGCTGTTATTTAACTGTGTTTTAAAGCAGGTAAGTGGAATCAAACCTCCCGACTAGAGTGAATTTGAGGCCAAAGTGGTGTGTTGCTAGGACCAGACCGCAGTCATAGATAGCTTCACCATCAACCACCAGGACCCTCTTCCTCCACCGACACGGGTTCGAAACTCACGGCCAAACGAGTTGTCTCCTTTAGTCGCCTCTTACGACATTGCCGAGGGAAATGCAGCGGGTTTAATTCTACATCCCGAAGACCAGCAGGGGGATTAGTGTTCAGATGGAAATGGTGGAGTGTGGAACGTTTTTGTTAACTAACATGGATGATCCCCTCGAGTGCTCGATTGTCTATGGGTGATACAGCAGGTTTCGTTATACAACTGTCATATCCCTTTAAATGTGAGGTTTGCCGGAAAGTCTCCTGCGAGGCACATAACTACGGGCGACCAGTCCTGCTAAGAAGCACAATGACTCTCCTCGTTATTTGGTATAAGTCCCTTCTGCAATTCCACTGGGATATAGCCCAAATGATGAAAAGAGTAACTGACAAGATGCTACCTTGGGGAACACCCACATTTCCTGATTATGTACCTCTGATAACAATCTTTAAGGAAGTCTTGAATGAAAAGCGGCATTCCCGGCCCCTCAGACTCAAGTGGTATCGTAATGCCTTCTCCCAAGTCAAAAAATACCGAAACAACATTGTGTCCGCGCGAACAAAGACCGTTCATGAAACTGTCTAGGATTCCAGGCGCGACAAGTTGCGTCAGTTTGTTACTGCGGCCCGCCGAAAACCACTCTGAAAAACTAGTTTATGAGATTGTTGGTTTCAAGGAACCAAACCAGACAGGTAATTTATCATTCGTTCAAAATGTCTTGCACAAACAAGCTAGTAAGAGCACAAATAGGCGCTTGGTAGTTTTGTAGGCCTTTGTTGATCCTTACCTGACTTAGCGATGGGAATGATGATGGGCTTCCCGCCAAATAGTTGCAAAGTTGCCATTTTCCCATATAACGTTGAAAATATCTAATAAAACCAGCAAGGGAGTTATCCTGGAAGGTGTTTGAGAAACTGATAGTGAACTGTCATGCTGGGCCAGTGGCAGTGTCATTGCTTCTCTCGAGAGCAATGCGCCAATTCCTTGATGGTAAAAGAAAAAAAGGTTGCTGTAGTTCCTTGTTAAGGAAGTTTCCGAGGTGAAGTTCGACAATTTTTTGTAGTTTCAGTAGTACGTTTAACACCTGAATTGAAAAGTTTGGGAAATAGTGGTTGCTTGAAGAGTTTTACTATTCTAACTCGCGTCAGCAAGCAAATTGGCACATATCTGCCCCCTTTCATGTGCATTTATGACCCGTCTGGTTTTGGTTAGTTGTAGAACCCTAGAGTTAAGCTGCTTCCCACTGATTTTTTCTAACCATGTCCCATGCTTTTTTGACCCCATATCAAAAGAGCATAGATCCGAAGCAGGAGCCATCTATGGCAAGCGAAATGTCCAATAATTTAGAAAAACCAAGTTTATTAGCCCCGATCGAAAAACCAAGTTTTATCGGTCGAAAAACCAAGTTTATCGTCGAAAAACCAGGTTTTATCGATTTCGAAAAACCAAGTTTATCTCCAAAATCTTGGTATAATCGGTTGAAAAAAACCTAGATTTTTCAAAAATAACTAACTGGGCTTATCTGTCGAAAAACTCAGATTTTCATTCGACAAAATCCAAGTTTTTTCGATTTATCTGGCTATATCGAGAGATAAACTTGGTTTTCTTGAACGGAAATGTCCAATAATTAGAAATCCAAGTTTATCGATCGATAAAACCAAGTTTATCGGTCGAAAAAAAAAACCAAGTTTATAAATGTCGAAAAACCAAGTTTTTATCGGTCGAAAACACCAAGATTATACGGTCGAAAAACCAAAGTTTTATCGGTTCCGAAAACCAAGTTTATCGGTGCGAAAAAAACCAAAGGATTAATCGAGTCAAAAAACCAAGCTTTCAACGCCAAACGTCCAATAATTAGAAAAACCAAGTTTATCGGTTAGAAAATACCAAGTTTATCGGTCGAAAAAAACCATTTTTTTCCGGTTTTATCGGTCGAAAAAACCAAGTTTATTGTCGGTCGAAAAACCAAGATTATCGGTCCGAAAAAACCAAGTTCTATTCGGTTCGAAAAACAGTTTACGGGGTTGATTATTTAAAACAAGTGTGAAACATTCGAAAAAACCAAGATTTAGTCGGTCGAAAACAACCAGATTTTCAACGCCAAACGTCCAATAACTAGAAAAACCAGTTTATATCGGTGAAAAAAAACCAAGTTTCGGTCCGAAAAACCCAAAGTTTATCGATTCATTTCGAAAAACTTGGTTTTTCGATTGCCATGGTGATTTGCCGGTATCTACTTTCCGCGACCACGACATGCTAGATGGCGGCTAAATTGATGGGCCTATATGTGATTATGTAACAACATTTTACAACACAATCAATGTTGGTCAATGCTTTTGTTTTTGTGCACAACATTTGGTCAGACAAAGCACAAAAAAGTCTTCATAGATATTTTGTTATAGTCACCTGTCAACAAGGTTTTTGGGAACACCCCCTTTTGACTTGGACACATCCCATTATTAACCATGAGTGGATTATTCAATTATTTCCAAGGGACTTGGTATTTGGGTTCGACTCGTAGTTAACTTAGATCCTGGTAGTGGGTACAGCTAGCTAGCACCAGGCGCGGGCCCTGACAGTACTACTGTACTACTAGCACTACTAGCCCAGTTGGACGCATACTGTCTTGTCAAAGGTCATTTGAGGTTACGAGAGGTTTTAACTGTTGAAAATAACCTTGCAAATGTGCTTGTAATCATGACAAACTAAACCCCATAGCAATAATGGATGTGGTCCAAAGTCAAAAGGGGTGTATTGTATCCAAAAACTTTGGACAGGTGACTAAAACAAGTACCTATCGAAGACTTTTTGCTGCTTTGTCCTGACAAATGTGTTGTAACGAAAAAAAAAAAAAAAAACTGACAACATTGCATTTATTGTACACGAGCGTATTTGGAAATTTATTTAAAATCTGCACTAATTACCAAGGACAAAAAAAAAACTTACATGTTGTACTTAAACTTGAGTCCCTTGAAATACTTTGAATAATCCACCTCATGGTTAATAATGGATTGTCCCCAAGTCAAAAGGGGGTGTTCCCCAAAAACTTGTTGACAGGTGTACTATAACAAATATCTATGAAGAACTTTTTGTTGCTTTGTCTGACAAATGTTAACAAACAACCAAAGCATTGACCAACGTTGATTTGTTGTAACTGGTGTGTTACATAAATACGATGTAGGCCCATCAATGTCACCGAGCCGCCATCTAGTGATGTCAGTGGTCGCGGGAAAGTAGTACCGGCCAAATACACAAACATGGCAATCGAAAAAACCAAGTTTTCGAACATAATCGATAAAACTTGGTTTTTCATCGACGAAAAACTTGGTTTTTCTACCGATAAAACTTTGGTTTTTTTCTAGTTATTGGACGTTTGGCGTTGGAAAAAGCTTGGTTTTTCGACCGCGATAATCTTGGTTTTTCGGACGCGATAAACCTTTGGTTTTTTCGACCGATTAAACTTGGTTTTTCGACGCGATAATCTTGGTTTTTCGACGCGATAAACTTGTTTTTCGACCGATAAACTTGGTTTTTTCGACCGATAAACTTGGTTTTTTTCGACCGAAAATAATAACTTGTTTTTTTCGAGACGATATTAAACTTGGTTTTTCGATCGGGATAAAAACTTTGATTTTCCGACCGATAAATTAATCTTGGTTTTTTCGATACAGTTTGTCCAGTAATGTCCGAAAAAACCAAGTTTTTTTTCGACCGAAATAACAAGTTGTTTGTCCAATAATTTAGAAAAAACCAAGTTTATCGGTCGAAAAAACCAAAGTTTATCGATTGAAAAACCAGGTTTATTCGATCGAAAAACCACGTTTCTTATCGGTTCGAAAAACTCAAGTTTTATCGGTCCGAAAAACCATGTTTTTTCGGCTCGAAAAAAACCAAGTTTTATCGGTCGAAAAAACCAAGATTTTCGGTCAAAAGACCGAGTTGTATCTGCCGAAAAAACATGGTTTTTGATAGATTTAATGTTATTAAAACTTGGTTTTTTTTTCGACCGATAATCTTGGTTTTTTTTTCGACCGATAAAACTTGGTTATTTCGACCGATAAACTTGGTTTTTCGACCGATAAACTTGGTTTTTCGACCGATAAACTTGGTTTTTCGACCGATAAACTTGGTTTTTCTAATTATTGGACATTTCGCTTGCCATAGCCATCACGGATTCAATCAATCCACCCACAACTGGTTTGTATTAGTACAACCCCACATGTCACTGTGTGCATTAAAATCCCCCAGAATTAGAAACGGGTGGGCAGCTGGTTAATTAGCATTTCTAGGTCATCTCGTTTCAGGTTATACCTAGGTGGAATGTACACCGAACACACAGTGACAGTGCGGTGAAGTGTAGCTCGAATAGCGACAGCTTGTAAATTAGTGTCCAGATGGATAGTGGAGTGTAGAACTGTGTTTTTAACCAATATGGATGATCCCCCAATAGCTCTATTGTTAATGGGGGATACAACTGTTTTGTTGTACATGTCGTACCCTTTATAAGTGGTGTGGTCTGTGTCCCGAAGAAAGGTTTTCCTGTAGGCAGATTATTAAAGGAGACCAGTCTGCTACAAAGCATTTGATCTCCTCGTAATTTGGTCTAAGTCCTCTGCAATTCCATTGTATTATAGCCGCAGGTTTCCCGAGTGTCATCCTTTGGAAGTCCGCGGCTTCTTAGAAGAGCCGGTGGCACCCCCCTTGCCAGACTGAACGTTCTGGCCACTGAGCTCCATAAGCTCTTCTCCTCCCTCTCTCCCCTCTAACGCACTGAATCTATTGTGCAGTTGGATAGGGTCATCCGGCCCCTTGCTTGGTTTTGTTTGTATTTTAATTTTACTTGTTTCTTGGTTTTGCTGGTTCTGTCTTTGGTTTCTGTTGGTTTCGGTGGTGGTTTTAGGTTTTCTGTTGTTGGGGTTTTGGTTGTGTAACATTTGTCAGTGTTTTCATCGTCTGTGTTGTGTTCGATGTTGTAGACTGATGTGATGGTTTTGGAAAGGTTACTGTTATGGGCTTTGGAAAGCTGCTGCCCATGGGCCAGGTCAAAAAAAGTTTGGGTCGCAACAGACACTTTCGCAGTCCTCACCGCTCCAGCATAGCTCTTCAGCTGCGAGTCCTGGGATTTGAAGTTGTCCCTATCCTCTTTGTAGGTGATGTTGTTTGAGGCTTTTATTTTCTGTATCTCTGTTTTTCCTCAATCCATTTTGGGCAGGTCTTGCTATTTCCAGGATGGGAGCCTTGACAATTACAAAATCGTGGTGACTACTCACAGGTTTCACTGGCATGTCCCTCCTGACCACACTTCTTGCGGGTTGCTGGTTTACTGCAATTGGACTTGAAGTGGCCACAGCGTTGGCAGATAGCCAATCTTCAGTGTTTTTTTTTTTTTTTTTTTTGAGGGGGGGGGGGTGGAGTGTTAAAGGTAAGGATGAAGGTGCCTGTAGGATTCCTTACACCCACCCATACCACTGAAATGCGAGGGAGTTGGCGTACCTGTTGAGATGCCAGGCTATCACGAATCTCCTCATCAGAACAGTTCTTGATGTCCTGGCATCTGATTACACCTTTCGATGAATTAAGTGACCTGTGAGGGGTCACCCGAAGTGGAACACCGACAAATGATTTGAGCTTTAGTAGATTGTCTGCCTGAGTGCTGCGGCTGACCTCAACAAGGAGGTCTCCAGACCGAAGCCTCTTAATGGATTTTTGGGTGCCCACAACACCCTCGATGCCTTTCTGGACTGCAAAAAGGGGACAGACTGGAGAGGGTTTTGTCATCACCATTACTGGTGACCACAAGAAATCTAGGCCACATAGGAGCTGCCTCTGGGTCAGAGCTAGACCCAGAGTCGCTCCTGAAAACTTTTTGCTTGCTAGTTTTAGTTGAATTTGAGGTATTCATAGTGAAAAAATTACATTTCATCACCGGTGCTCCCACCCACCATGGAGCCCAACAAGGGGACATCAAAGGTAAGTGGAATTATACATCACAAACCGATGCCAGGGATACACTAGTGATATACCCAAGGCATTAAATGAATCAATAACCCCGATTGACCTGATTCAGCAGCCGCCTTCTGAGAAATCCACCTTTCTGATACACACAAGCAAGGTCCACTTGGTGACAGGTACATGACAAGTTGGTGCTATGTTAATAAAGCAAAAGTTGAAAAGCAGTCAAGTGGAGATCTCAGGGCATGACACCACCAGCCGATTGGTTGAACCAGGCCAATTCAACCTCCCGACTAGGTGAATTTGAGGCCAAAGTGGTGTGTTGTTAGGACCAAACCGCAGTTTCAGCCTTCCCTCAACCACCAGGACCCTCTCCTCCACCGACACGAGTCGCGACTCACGGCAAACAAGCCGTCCCTCTTTGTCTCCTCTTACGACATGCTGGGAAAGCAGCGGGCCTATTCTAAATCCCCGTACCCGCAGGGGGGAGCTATCACTGTAACCTCACCAATCAACTTCTGCGCGAGAAAAATGTCTTTGGAATTCGGTATGAAAAGATTGTCTACAATTACTATTCTATAACGGAACGAGTTTTTGAGATATAAATGTGCCGGATATCGTTTGGAAGGATAATAAAGACACCAAAGATTACCATTTGTGACTATCAAACACAAGACTAATTTGCGTCGCACTTGTCAAAACCACGTCGTCGCGAATGTTTGGCATGAATCCATGCATATGCGCATGCGCAAAGTTATTACAACTGTATTTCTGGTATTATTATAGGTAAAGCCTGTTAAATATACATAAATAGTGATATTCCCTGTAACATAGTTTGCTCATTTTTAAACGCTTTTTCTGGTCGATTTACATATAAACTTCGCAGCTATGTGATTTCAGTACAAACGACTCTTAAATAATCACTTACATGGTTGTGGTGTCACATTCTTATTCACTGTTATGAATACTGACTTATTCGTGTAAAAGTACTACACTGTGCCAAACTACCTGAAAACGTTATTTAAAACACACCGACCCTCATCTTATTCTGGGCTTTCTCAAGGAGAGTAAGCTTTACCAAAATTTTTGACATGACTCCCGCATTTGCTTTTGTATACCCCTTAAGCATAAGGCTTTTCAGTTTTTAGATGATGGAATATTTTCAGGATTTTCCTTTCTTTTTTGTAATTTAGAAGATTATTTTGTGCAGTAATCTTTGTGTCGTTGTAAAGCTACAGGAATGGGAAATTTCAATAAACATTTTATTTTTGGAAATTGATCACAGTATGTATGCAAATATGCAAATTCGACGAAGTCATAGGTTTTGTTTTCTTTCCACAGAATACCCATCCAGATCCATATTATTTTATGGTGCAGAAGAATGTTTTTCATAGTTTTGTCTCTCATTTGATACCAAATTTGAGGAAACTGGGTCTAAAATGAGAACGATATTCTAGTTTTACTTTTTTATGCAAAGAGAATGGATTCCGTAACACAAGTTGTAGTGTGGGCACATGAAAGGGCCCTGCCTTCCTCACTTGTTATTTTTGGAACGTTTAGAAGAATAATTTGTACAGAAACCTATAGGTAATTTGAAAGATTGGAATTTGAGGGCCAATTTACCTTATAACTGCTAACATTTATTCTCATTATTTATGGAAATATGCAAATTGGCTCTAAAACCCGGCACACAGGAAAGGGGCCGGCCAACTTTATTGGTATTTAGGCTATATTTAGAAGAATAATTGGTATAGAGTACTATGTCATTGGGAGATTAAAAAATGGGGATTCACTTTATCTTCTGGCGATATTTATGTTCACTTTGTGTGCAAAAGAGATGTTAAGTGTTAACTGGAAATCTGAATTCTGCATAAGCTTGGTGTTGTCGTTTTTTTGCACTCGCATCGTATTCAAAGTCCAACTTGTGTTGTCTCAAGTTCATCCTTTTAGAGTATAAATCCATCAGCAAATGATACACAGATACTATCTCTAGTTCAAATTTGATTAGTATGCAGTACGTTGAGAAAAAAAAAGAGAACAGAAGGAATAGTTATTTTAATGAATTTTATAAGAAATATATACAAATAAATTACAATTCGAATTCACCAACCCCCCCCCTACCCCACATCGTCCAGTCCCATTTTCAAGAGCAGCCAGATGTTGATTTTCACACCACCCCCCCCCCTCCCCCGGAAGGAAGGAATGTTAGTTAGTTAGATGGGACTTTACGACACACCAACACCAATGTGTTATATAGTGTCACCAAGGTAAAGAAAGGTACAATGTTGGGGTAAAATGTTCGAGTCAAGACTCAATTTTCACACAAATGTACAGGCAAAGCGGGTGTATGTCAAAAACTTTTATGCAGTTTACTTTCCTTGAGAAAGCCCAGAATAAGGGAGGGATCTGTCTGCTCAAACAATGTTTTTAGGTCTGGAACAGCATAGTATTTCTGGCGAACATGGGAGTATTCATAACAGTCAACGAGGATGTGACTGACGGTGACAGCACAATCACAGGGTATACAATATGGTCTCTCATCTCCGTGAAGCAAATAGGCATGGGTGAGGTAAGTGTGACCGATGCGAGCCCTAGTCAGGACTATATCATCTCTCCGTTTACTGGGGGCTCCATGGCCCCCGGATCCGACCGTTGGTCTAACTCGGTACAATTTGTTTTCGGGAGAGGAATCCCACAGTTCTTGCCACCTTGATTTCACAAAGCCGTTGATCTTAGGGCGGAAATCTGTGTAAGGCAAGAAGATATTGGTGACATCCATCTGTAGGGCTTCTTTAGCAAGTGTATCGACTTTTTCATTTCCTTGAATGCCCACGTGACTAGGGACCCATGCTAGCACAACTGATTTTTGTAGTTGAACCAATTTGGAGTAAGCTTCACGGAGAGCTGTTACTAAAGGGTGTTTTAGCTCATGACCCTTTAGTGCTAAAACACTTGATAGTGAGTCTGTGAACACAATGAACTGGTGCCTGTCTGAGGTTTCAATCAGATGGAATGCCATCTTTAGTGCCTTGAGTTCGGCCGTGAATATTGATGCATTATCTGGTAGTCTGGCTTGCAAGGATGCTTCACGGCCTGACGCCGCAGCCGCAACCCTGTTAGTGGCTTTAGAGCCGTCAGTATAGATTGCATGATACTGATGATATTTATGTCTCAGCTCATTAAAGCTAGCCCGGAACACTAGTTCATTTGTTGAGTTCTTTAGATATTTCCTTAGACTAAGGTCAACAGCTGGTTCGTCCAACTTCCAGGGAGGAGTGGTAGGGAAGGTAAACTGTGCCACAAAATCATGGTTATTGCACACCTGTGCTAGAGCTTCCCTAACGCGAACAGCAAATGGAGGGATAGCTGATGGTTTTCTCATATATATGTCACCAAACCTATGGTGGAAGGCAGTCTCAAAGGTGGGGTTGTGTCTATGGCTCCTCAGTTTGAGGGCAAACTGAAGTGACAACTTCTTCCATCTTAAATGGAGGGTGGTTCATTCGCTTCGATGTAAAGACTCTGCATTGGGGAGGTACGGAAAACTCCCAGACAGATCCTAAGACCTTGGTTATGTATGGGTAGGAGTCTCCTGAGGTATGACTCACGTGCAGAGCTGTAAACAACACAACCATAATCAAGTTTTGACCTCACTAGGGATCTGTAAAGTCGAAGCAAAACAGGACGATCCGCGCCCCAGTCCATCTTTGAGACAACCTTCAACAGGTTTAGTGCTCCCTGGCACTTCCGCCTGAGATAATCGATGTGGGCCAAGGAACTTAGTCTGGGGAACAACTGGGATGTGGACACCGTTCAAACTCAAGTCTGGGTCGCTATGGGCACCTCGCTGGTTGCAAAAGTGCATGCAAACGGTTTTGGTCAGAGAAAAACGGAATCCGTTTTAGTCAGCCCAACGCTGGATGTTATTCAGGCAGTTTTGCATCAGTCTCTCTATAGACCTCATGTTCCGTGAGGAACAGGTAATAGAATAGTCATCCACAAACAAGGATTTTTCAATCCCAGTGTTCACCACACTGGCGATGCTATTTATTTTCATGATAAACAGAGTTACTGACAAGATGCTGCCTTGGGGGACACCCATTTCCTGACTATGTAACCCTGACAACACGCTCCCCACACGTACACGAAACACACGATCTTTCAGGAAATTTTGAATGAGAAGCGGCATTCTGCCTCTCAGACCCGCACTGTGCAAGTCTTTCAGAACGCCGTATTTCCAAGTGGTATCGTATGCTTTCTCCAGATCGAAAAATACCGAAACAACATGGTGTCCACGGACAAATCCGTCCCGAACTGTGGACTCTAGGCGGACAAGTTGATCAGTGGTGCTATGGCCCCGCCGAAACCCACTTTGATAGCTAGTTATCAGACCTTTGGTTTCAAGGAACCAAACCAGACGGGCATTTATCATTCGTTCAAAAGTCTTGCACAGACAACTAGTGAGGGAGATGGGGCGGTAGTTTGTAGCTTTTGTCGAGTCCTTGCCCGACTTAGCGATGGGAATGATAGTGGCTTCCCGCCAAACAGCTGGGAAGTTGCCATTTTGCCATATACCGTTGAAAATATCTAATAGCACAAGTAGAGAGCTATCGGGGAGGTGTTTGAGGAACTGATAGTGAACTTCATCAGGACCAGTGGCAGTGTCATTGCTTCTTTCGAGGGCAACGCGCAGTTCCTTGATGTTAAAGAGGCTGTTGTAGTCCTCAGAGTTGTCCAAAGTGAAGTTCAGTTTCTGTTTCTCAAAGGTATGTTTGAATAATTGAAAGGTTGGGAATAGTGGTCGCTTGAAGAGTTGCATTCGAACTCATCAGCAAGCAAATTGGCAACGTCTGCTGTTTCTGTGCATTTGCTACCGTCTGGTTTGGTCACGTGTAAAACAGAGGAATTAAACTGCTTTCCACTGATTTTTCTAACCATGTCCCAGGCTTTTTTGACTGGGGTAGAGGAATTAAGTTTGGAAATGTACTGTCTCCATGATTCCCGCTTGCTAATTTTGATTATGCGCCTTGCTTTGGCGCGGGCATTAAGATAATTTCTGAAAATTAACGTTACTACGGGATTTCTTAAAAGTATTAAGGGCTTTTTTTGCGATCTTTGATCGCTTCTGCACAATCCGTGTTGAACTACGGCTTGTGTTTGCTACGTGGATTGCAGAGGACTTCGGAATTTGTTTTGGTAGCAATGGTCACCAATAATTCTGTGAAACGAGAGATCGGGTCTTCTACATTGGCAAAGGCGTCCTTGACTATAGTGTTGCTGCAAAGATCGCCAAATTCAGACCAGTCAGCCCTCCGAAGCTGCCACTTGGGGACTCTCTCTTCAGGCATTGGGCAGACAGTATCAATTAAAATGGGATAATGATCACTTCCACATTGGTCATCGTAGACCCTCCACTGAAGGTCCATCAGAATTGCAGGTGAGCAGATTGAAAGGCCAATTGTTGAACGAGATCCAGAGGCTGGGTGAATGTAGGTACTGGACCCATCAATCAAAACGCATAGATGTGACGTAGCAACAAGAGATTCAATCAATCCACCCGACTGATTAGTGTTTGTTCGGCCCCACATGTCACTGTGTGCATTGAAATCCCCAAGAAGTAGGGACGGGGCAGGCAGCTGGTTGACTAGCATGTCTAAATCATCTCGTTTAAGATTATATCTTGGTGGGATGTATACAGAACACACAGTGACAGTGCGGTGTAATGTAGCTTGAATAGCGACAGCTTGCAAGTTAGTATTCAGATGGACAGTGGAGTGTGGCACTGTTTGTTTGACCAATATTGTTGATCCCCCAATTGCTCTATTGTCAATGGGGGATACGGACGTTTTATTATACATGTCATACCCTTTGAAGGTGAGGTGGTCTGTGTCCCGAAGGAAAGTCTCCTGCAGGCAGATTGCAAAAGGAGACCAGTCTGCTATGAAACACTTGATCTCCTCGTAATTTGATCTAAGTCCTCTGCAATTCAATTGAATTAAAGCCGCAGTTCTCCCAAGTGTCATCCTTTGCAAATCTGCGTCTTGTTAACTGAGCCGGTGGAGCTCCCTGACTTAGCCCGAAGGGTCTTGGCACTGAGCTCCATCGGCTCCTCTCCATCTCCTCTAAAACTCCATACTTATTAAAAAGTTGAACAGGGTCGTCCGACCCTTTGCTCTTTTTCATTTGTATTTTCAACCTAGGTCTGTCTCTTGCTGTTGTAGATTGTACTTGTTTCTGTTGTGTTAAAGTTGCTGGCTTTTGTGGTGGTTGTGGTTTCTGTTGTGTGGGGGATTAGATCTTTGCGTTTTGTTTGCAGTTGTTTTCGTTGTCTGTATTGTCTTGGATGTTGTAGACTGCGTTGATGGTTTGGGAAGCGTGTCCTTTGCGGATTTTGGAAAGGTGGTGATGGGTTTTGGGAAATCGCTGTTTTTTGGCCAGGTGACATCCGTTTGGGTGGCAGTAGAGACTTTTGTAGTCTTCACGGCCCCAGCATAGCTCTTGAGCTGTGAGTCCTGGGATTTGAATGTGTCTCTAGCCTCTTTGTAAGTGATGTTGTTAGAGGCTTTAAGTTTTTGCATTTGTTTCTCCTCTACCCATTTTGGACATGTTTTGCTGTTGGCCTGATGACCACCCTGGCAATTAAGGCAATGAGGTGCCCCCTCACAGGTGTCACCAGAATGCCCCTCCTGGCCACATTTCTCGCAGGTTGTTGGTCTACTGCAGTTGGTCTTGAAGTGGCCATAGCGTTGGCAGTTAAAGCAACGGACAGGGTTGGGGATGTAAATCTGAACCCTGACTTGCATATAGCCAATCTTCAGTGTTTTCGGGGGTCGGGGGGTTGGGGGTGTTGAAGGTAAGGATGAAGGTGCCGGTAAGCTTCCTTACACCCTCCCTTATTACTGAAATCCGATGGAGGTGGCTTACATTCTGAGATGCCAGGCCATCAAGAATCTCTTGATCTGAACAGTCCTTGATGTCCGGGCATCTAATAACACCTTTGGAGGAATTAAGTGACCTGTGAGGGGTCACCTGTACTGGCACGTTAACAAACAATTTGGTCTTGAGTAAGTTGTCTGCTTGGCTGCTGCGGTTGACCTCAACAAGGAGATCCCCAGACCGAAGCCTCTTGATAGATTTTGGGATGCCCACACCACCCTCAATTCCTTTTTGTACAGCAAAAGGAGACAGCTTTGAAAGGGGCTTGTCGTCACTAGTACTGGTAACGACAAGGAACCTAGGCCAGTTAGGAGTGGTTTCTGGGTCAGAGCTGGACCCAGAGTCGCACCTGAAACGTTTGCTTGCTAGTTTACTTGAGTTTGAGGTATCCATAGTAGAGAAATATAGATTTCATCACCGGTGCTCCCCACCCACCATGGAGCCCAACAAGGGGACATCGAAACGTAAGTGGAACAATACATCACAAACTGATGCCAGGGATACACCAGTGAGATACTCAAGGCCATTAATAAAACAATAAGCCCGATTGACCTGATTAAACAGCCGCCTTCTGGGAAAACCACTTTCCTGAGACACAAAGCAGAATCCACTTGGTGCCGACATGAAAGGTTCGTGCTAAGTTAATAATAATAAGCAAAGAATTTAAAAAAAGCAGTTAAGTGGAATCCCAGGGCAAGACGCCACCAGCCGATTGGTTGAACCAGGCCTGTCCAACCTCCCGACTAGGTGAATTTGAGGCCAAAGTGGTGTGTTGCTAGGACCAGACCGCAGTCATAGCCTTCACTCAACCACCAGGACCCTCTCCTCCACCGACACGGGTCGCAACTCACGGCAAACGAGTTGTCCCTGTTAGTCGCCTCTTACGACATGCTGAGAAAGCAGCGGGCCAATTCTACATCCCCGAACCCGCAGGGGGCGGAAGGAATGTGAAAAGCAGCAGGCTAATTTGCAACCCGGCCACAATACATACATGCGTACGTACGTGTGTATGTATGTAGATATAAAGGTGATGGAATCCACGTATGTTCCACGTATGTACAGTGCACGTAAAGAAGACTAGTTGACATTTTGAAGCACTTTTCGATCTATTGCAAATATATAGCAAATATATACAATATACAGCGATACGAAATTTTCGAACACACCTGTGTTCTTCATCAACGTTATAACGAATGACTATGAAATTGGCAATAACAAAGATTCACACGCAAAAGCTAGGCAGTCAGAGTTATCGGGGGTTGTGGAAGGTGTAATCACTGATTATCCCTAAATCCCCATTCACACCCGCTATATGTGTATCGAGAGTTAGGACCCCACTGAAAGCAAGTTACTTGAATTCAACAGCTGTCACCTTCCCAACAGATCCGCTGTAATTCCGAAAGCAAATGGGACCTAACTCGCAATACACACATCGCGTATAAAGCAAGAACCATATATGGTAAACTTTTTTAATTTTTGCATTTTATCACCATTTTTATAACGGGCGAACACAGTTTCATAACGTTTCTTGTCAAGTATTCAAGTTTCAAGTATTGCTACATATCGTCCTCGGAAAATGGCAAAAACTGCGAAGACAGTTGTAACTCTAGTTAGGAGCATGCACTCGCCAATACTTTGCATATGTATAATAGTGATAAAAAGAAGTCTCACTTGCACCAGAGGTCAAACGGCATTTGAATTCACCAGAGGCCAAACTGTGAAAAGTTTGTAAACAACATCTCAAGGACGAAACTTTGCGGACTCCACTTCGTTGCGCTTGTTGCTGCTCAGCATTATATACTAAAACACTAGTTTTATTTATTTATTTTTTTATTTTTTCGTTTCTTTTAAGGTGATATTTCATTTCAAGTTACCAGTCTGTTAGGCTGTAACAACCCTTCTGAGCAGAATGAGGCTACAGAATGGGTATTTTTCAGCAATACGGTACTAAGACGTCTAGCTTTCTATGTAAGGAAAAAACCCTTAAAAGAAGTAGGCCATACTAGGAAATAAATGGAGGACACGTTGAAACACGAGACAGGGTCACTAAAGAAATTCCGTCAATAGCATTCAAATTTTCCATTTAAAGGTAAACTGCTGATAACATTGTGCCTTTAAAATGTGGAGTTTTGCGTTGTACTTCAAAATTTGTCATAATTTGTGTTTTATTTTGTAGTTCGTTGGACTTGTGCTACTTCCTGTTTGCGAGGTAACATCAGTCTGTACTTCAGCCGCATCCAGAGTACATGAACATACATTTCGTTCCCAGCTGATTGAGCACTACTTCATGCAAGGATATGAAGCAAAAGCAATTATCTATTGGGCTTGTGTCATAGCATATTTACTAGCTCACGTCATCTAAAAGGCTGTTACGTCCTTGAACGTAAGGAGGCGGGGGCAAGAGTCGCCCACTGAGGATAAATCTATTTTCATGATTAACGAGTTAGAGGTAAACGGACAAAATATTGGATACAGATCAATGTGACAGCAACTGAAGTTTCCCTATGGGTTGCATGTGTCCCAAAACAGAACAAGACAAATGTTGAGAATCACAGACCCAGAAGGTGTGGCACGAAGAACCGCAAATCGACTCTTGCGACGTATTTGCTGTTGTCCAGGTCCTAATCACATGATACACATCGGTGGCTATGATAAACTGAAGCTAAATGGAATTGCAGTCCATGGCGCTGTTGATGAACTTTCGAGAAAAATAGTATGGATTAAAGCTGGATATAGTAACAGTAATCTTCGGTTGATTGCAAAGTTCCACTTGGATTTTTTACTCGCCATATAGATGGTGTTCCAAAATCATTCGCGCTGATCGTGGTAATGAGAACGTGTCGTTCGTTGGATGCACGTTGCTCTGAGTTTCACAGGGACGAATATGCGAGAGAAAATAATTTCCAATATGGGAGATCATCCTCCAACCAAAGAACTGAGGGTTGGTGGTCCCAGCTTAATGGACTTTGACGAACTCTTGGATTAACATCTTGAAGGATTTGCGTGACAGGGGACTATTCGACAACAGTGACCCTGTTCAAGTAGACTGCTGAAGATTTTGTTTCGTTCCATTAATTCAAAACAACTCGACAGCATAACGATTGAATGGAATGAACATCGAATTAGGAAGCAAAGACACGGAGAATGCCGGTCTGGGAAGCCAGATCTTCCACAACATGTACCATATCCCGAAGGCATACATGGCAACGGACTGCAAGGTGTCTCTTGATTATCCTGAACGCGAGCTGCTAGAGATAGAGAGGGAATACTGCAGCGACTTCCCTTGTTATGATTGTCACGAAAACGTTTGTAAATGTTGCGGAAACGCTGGTTGGTAACGTCGATCAGTACGAAGGGCCGAACAGTCCTATGGAATGGATCTATTACAGCAAAGTGGAAGAACCTGGACCTGGGTCTGACTGTATTGAAAGGGCCACGGGCTTCACCATACTCAACTCTTTCGGGATTTGAATCCGCTACTGAGGAACTATTTCCTACATTTTAAAATGAGGTGTTTATTGAATTGTATCCTGATGTTTCGTTGTGGCGTGTATAACCACCTGGTTTAACTAGTTGTTACAATTAACGATTGCAAAGTGCAGTAGTGCCGTCTATTGGATGCGATGACAGTCGAAACTAATGAAAAAGCAAGCACACGTGCGTACGCGGTGGGCATTTCCCGTTAGCTAGATGAGGTTTTACGACACACAAGCACGAATGTGTTATATAGAGTCACCTAGAAAAGGAAATGGTGCAATGTTGGGGGAACGATTAGTTAAAAAAAAAAGAGGGGGGGGGGGGGGCAAATTCCACTAAAATGTCCAGCCAAATGTGGAAGTCATGTCGAAAATTTCTATACAGTTTACTTTCCTTGAGAGAGCCCAGAATAAGGGAAGGATCTGTCTGCTCAAATAAAATTTTCAGGTCTAGCACAGCATAATACTTCTGGCGAATATGGGAGTACTCACAAGTCAGCATGAATGTGACTGATGGTGACGGCACGGTCACAGGGCTTACAATATGGTCTCTCATCCCCGTCAAGTTAATAGGCATGGGTAGGTGGGACTGATGCCAGCCCTAGTCAAGACTAAGTCATCTCTCCGTTTACTGGGGGCTCCATGTCTCCCAGTTCCGACCGTTGGATTAACTCGGTACAATTTGTTTTCGGGAAAGAAATCCCATAGTTCTTGCCATTTCGATTTTACAAAGCCATTGATCTTAGGGTGGTTATCAGTGTGAGGCAAGTACATATTGGTGACGTCCATCTGTAGGACTTCTTTCGCAAGTGCATCGACTTTTTCATTTCCGTCCCGAACTGTGGACTCTAGGCGGACGAGTTGATCAGTGGTGCTGTGGCCCCGTCGAAAGCCACTTTGGCAACTAGTTATCAGACCATTGGTTTCGAAAAAACAAACCAGACAGGCATTAATCAGTCGTTCAAAGGTCTTGCACAGACAGCTAGTGAGGGAAATAGGGCGATAGTTTGTGGCATTTGACGGGTCCTTACCCGGCTTAGCAATGGAAATGATGGTGGCTACTCGCCAAGCAGCTGGAAAGTCACCATATTCCCATATACCGTTGAAAATATCTAACAGCACCAGTAAGGAATTATCTGGGAGGTGTTTGAGGAATTGGTAGTGAACCTCATCTGGACCAGTGGCAGTGTCATTGCTTCTTTCGGGAGCAATATGAAGTTCCGTGATGTTAAAGAGGCTGTTGTAGTCCTCAGAGTTATCCGAGGTGAAGTTCACTTTCTGTTTTTCAACGGTATATTGGAATGTCTGAAATGCTTGTAAACAGTGATTGCTTGAGGAGTTTCATTCAAACTCATCTGCAAGCAAATTGACAACATCTGCTGCTTCTGTGCATTTGCTATCGTCTGGTTTGGTCATGTGTTGAACGGTTGAATTGAGCTGCTTGCCACTGATTTTTCTAACCATATCCCACGCCTTTTTGACTGGGGTAGAAGAGTTAAGTTTAGAAATGTATTGTTTCCATGACTCTCGCTTGCTAATTTTAATGATGCGCTCTGCTTTGCGCCGGCTTTAAGATAATTTGTAAGATTAACACTATCAGGTGATTTCTTAAAAGAATTAATGGCTCTTTTGCGATCTTTGATCGCTTCTGCACAATCCGTGTTGAACCACGGCTTGTGTTTACTACGTGGATTTGAAGAGGTCTTAGGAAGGGTTCTGGTACCTATGTTCACCAATAATTCAGTGAAACCGGAGATCGGGTCTTCTACACTGGAAAAAGCGTCTTTGACAATAGTGTTGCTGCAAAGATCGCTAAATTCAGACCAGTTAGCCTTTTGAAGCTGCCACCTGGGGACAGACAGTATCGATTAAAATGTAGTAATGGTCACTTTTACATTGGTCACCGTAGACCCTCCACTGAGGGTCCATTAGAACTGCCGTGTAGCAGATTGAAAGGCCAATTGCCGAACGAGATCCAGAAGTCCGGTGAATGTAGTTACAGGACCCGTCATTCAAAAGAGGTGTGACGTAGCAACAAGAGATTCAATCCACCCGACTGGTTAGTGTTTTTACAGCCCCACATGTCACTGTGTGCATTGAAATCCCCAAGAAGTAGGAATGGGGTGGGCAGCTGGTTGACTAGCATGTCCAGATCATATCGTTTCAGATTACATCTTGGTGGGATGTACACAGAACACACAGTAACAGTGCGGTGTAATGTAACTTGAATAGCTACAGCTTGCGAGTTTTCAACAAGATGGGATGCCATCTTTAGTGCCTCTAGTTCGGCAGCAAATATTGATGTATCATCCGTCTGACTTGGAAGGATGCATCACTGCAGCAACCCAGTTGGTGGCTTTTGAGCCGTCAGTATAGATTGCATAATACTGATGATATTTATGTCTCAGCTCATTAAATCTGACGCGGTCACAAGATCATTTGTTGAGTTCTTCAGATATTTCCTTAGGACTAAAGTCAATAGCTGGTTCGTTTTACTTCCTGGGAGAAGTGGCGGGTAGGGTAAACTGCCACAAAATCAGGGTTGCTGCACACGTGTGATATAGCTTCCCTAACGCGAACAGCAAATGGGGGATAGCTGATAATTTTCTCATGAATATGCCACTAAACGCATGGTTGGAGGCCGTCTGAAAGGTCGAGTTTTGTCAGTGGCCCCTCAGTTTGAGGGCAAACTGGAGTGACAACTTCAATCTTATATGGATGGGCAGTTTTTTAACTTCAATGTAGAGACTATACTGGGGACGTACGGAAAGCTACCAGGCAGATCTTAACACCTTGGTCATGTATGAGGAGGATTTTCCTGAGGTATGACTCACGTGCAGAGCTGTAAACAAAACCAGATGTACGTGTGTCTATGTGGTTGTGCACTCACCAACGTAGCCTTGGCAAGTACCGGCACGGCCGGCGAGAGCTTTGCTCTCGCACGTCTTTCCTGGCTCACGCGCTGCTTGAAACTGGCGTAGCTGAACGAAAACTCGGCCACTGCAAAGAGAAGTAACGCGCGGCTGCACGTGTTTGCCTTGGCTCAGAGTATTTATTGACTAGAGTACAAGGACAGAATGGCGGAACGTCCGACCATGGAGGCCAACGAAGGTACGAATTTGCAGTTTCTCGACCAACCAGTCGTTTCTTCGGATGCTGTAATTAGTAAATTTCCTCCAAAATATTTTAAATTGTCTCGGTAACATAAGAAGATAAACATTCTGCTTAGTCAACGTCCAGAAACCGAACACTAACATTATATACCTAAAAAAAATTGAAACAGATAGGTAATAGGCTTAAATTATAAAGATATTTGACTTAATCGATAAAGGACGTAGGTCCCATTCTAGTACGTATGTGAGTCCATGTCTCAATCTACAGCAGACGAGTCGTTACTTAGCAACAGTGACTAGCTGTTGTTGCTGACGACGACGGCTCTGCCGTCTTCCGACGACGAAATGGGTCGTAAATGTGCAATAAAATCTTGTCAGAGCCGTCGGTCATCTGATCGAGCGGTTTCTGGCGAGATAAAATTCCACAGGTATACAGATTGTTAGGTGTTGTATCGGTGGATGGCCCAGATTTTTTTAATTTCATTTTTGGTTTCGATGATAAGAGAAACCAATGCATTCATGATGGCGTGTGTGTGTATGTATGTGCGTATGTTCGTGTGTGTGTATGTGTGTGTGTATGTGTGTTTGTGACACTTTGCTCGTTAACACGATATCTCAAGAAGGGCAACTCCGATGGTTCTCAAACTTGGTACATAGATACCCATATTAAGAGGAAGAACCCTGTTGTTTTTGATGGGGGTCAAAGGTCATCTGGGGTCACCAGTGGTCAAACTCTGAAAACCTCGTTAACATGATATCTCAAGCTAGAAAGGTTGGATAAATTTCATACGTAGTATGAAGATGCGTTATGGTAAGAGAAAACCCTATTGTTTTTGATATAGGTCAAATGTCATCTGGGGTCACCGGGGGTCAGATGCTGAAAACCTTGTTAACACGATATCTCAAGATAGGAAGGTTGGATAAATTTTATACTTAGTATGTAGATGCGTTATGGTAAGAGAAAGAACCCTATTGTTTTTAGTGGAGGTCAAAGGTCATTTGGGGTCAACAGGGGTCAAATGCTGAAAACCGTGTTAACACGATATCTCAAGCTAGAAAGCTTGGATTGATTTCATACCTAGTATGTAGATGCTTAATGGTGAGACAATGAACCCTATTATTTTTGATGGAGGTCAAAGGTCATCTGGTGTCATCAGGGGAAAAGTGAAGAAATTGCAGAATTTGGGCTTCCGTTATTTTATGCCCATTCTTAGTTGAGGGTCGAAATTCTTTCTGTGAACTAACAAAGCACTAGACTGCCCATTTCATGAAGATGGGAGCATCTTATGGCACAGTATCAGAGATACTACTGCTCAAAAGTGCCCTTTTACCCATATTTTTTACTAAAAATGAATAAATTGCAATATTTGGGTTTCCTTTATTCAATTTTCCGTTTTCACCTACGAGTGTATTTTTTTCTGTACACTACTGGGGCACTTGAGTACCAATTTTGTGAAGATGGAAGACCTTGTGTGGCTCTAGAAGATATCATTATTCAAACTTGTCTTTTTAGTGCCAAAACTTTTATTTTTTATTAATGAAAAATGAAAATATTGAGGTTTAAGCTGTTTAGGGTCTATACCAATGGAAAATTTGTCTGCTTTTAAAATTTTCAAGATTGATGCGTGTCTTAACAATCCACTTTTCTTTTAATAGCAGAGAGATCAGTAGACTTAGTTATTCAATAGAAGGAAATAGTGGGCATAAAAATGATTCCAGAGGCCAAAATTTCCCGACGAAATACAGAGAAATTGCGAATTTTCAGTACCACTCATTTCATGAAGGTTTGAATCTGGGAGTCCAAATTTTCCCCACGTACTGCCTGGTTATAGGACTACCCATTAACAAAAGTTAAGGTCGTTGGTATAAACACTTTAAGAGAATCTGCTACTCAAATTTGTCCGCCGGCGCCAAACTTTCCAAAATTGCCGATTTTTTGGCGAAAAAGGCAATATTCGACAAGTAACTACAACAAAACGGATCAATATTTCGAGAAAACCTTTGTGTATATTTTGAGAGATTGTATATTTTACCACCTTTACTCCTAAAAAAGTTTCAGACCTGAAATCTTGGAGCCGCATGGCCTTTCTCTAGCCAAAACAGCCAAAATGGTCAAAATGGCGGCCATTTTGAATTGGCTAGCTACCCCCCCTTGCACATGGGAAAAAAATGGAGCACATACTTTTCTGATTGTCTGATGTCTACTCTACATCTCTTCAAAGTGAAACCATATATAGCAAGAAAAAATGCAACAAACCAAAACGTCCCTGACTATTCTTTTTATTGCTAATGGTATGCATAGTGCTAGCATTTGCATTTCATTGTGGTGGTTTCTTTCGCCTAAAACTGTGCTGTAAGCTTGTTCATTTCTTCAAAGTTACAGATGCCATGGTTGTATTAACTTCTCATTCTAACATCTGGCTCAAACTTGTGAAGTGTGATGTTCAAACAGCAAGAAGCAATTTTAGACTACACTCTACAGTTACATAAGTAGAGCCTACTGTTGGAGAGATTTAAACATTTCATATTGCATTTTTACCAATTAAGGTAGCCCAGGGGTTATATTTAATTGCAACAATGAAAACTCCCCAAGACTGAAAGAAGTGGGATATAGGCACTGCAAGCACTCTTCAATACAAGGAAAAATGTCTTTGAATGAATTTATGAATGTGAATGCTTTCTCAAGGTGAGGTAAGGTGCTGTCTACAGAAAGTAGTTTATCGGAAACATTTATTGGAATTATCATGAAAGCTCAGATGCCTTTTGTTGCAATAGTAAGCAAATTTCTTGAAGAATGTGTATGTCTACAGATCTTGGCAGAAGTCTGTATAGAAATGATAGTCTTGCAACTGCTACCCTTCCCCTCTGGCTACAGGCCTACCCTTCCCCCTGGGTACAGGCCTGTGATTGTATCATCAATACCAAAAATAGCAGGGTTTCAAGTGGAAAGTTATTTAGTTTTTCAGATTAATTTGAAAATGTCCTTTCTTGAATATTGTTCCAAAAATTGTCTGAGGATTGAGATCCTTGACCTCCATTCTTGTATTTTAATGGGCCAAAGACCAGTCTAGGAGGAAGAAATCAGTGTTGATGGGACTGTTAAGAACTGCAGTTTGTAAAAGTCCAGACACCAAAACAAGAACTCAACAGGGAGCGAGAAATGCAGGGTTACTTGTCCATGTTAATATAGATAACTCCAACTCAAACAGAAACAGAACAGATGAAAAACAGTACAAATACCAATCCCAGATCAACCTTAACATAATTCAAAAAAAATTTGAATCTGAATTTTACAAAAAAAAAAAAAAAAAAAAAAACTCTTTAATAGGTTTCATTTGTCAACTCCAAATTTTACTGAACAAAACATTCGTGAGGCGGTGTATGAATCACTCAAATCCTGAGAATGTAAATTCAGATGTAACCACAACTCTGGTTGCAATTTTACCATGTCACCTTCTAGTACGGGAACAGTCATAGTAATGGGATTGGAAGAACCAGTACTATGCTGGAAACAGGTATTTTGAGGAATACATAAGAAAAATTTCAGGGGCATTTCATTGCAAAATGACACAACTTGAAATACAGTAAATGCAGTTAACAACATGTTCCGAACTTGGTAAGGAATATATAAAAAAAAAACAGAAACTTAACCTACACGACACTAATTGATCCTGCAAAACTCAGTATTGTCTGTTACAACTTACAACATAATTCAGTCCTTGCCAATTGTACACACCATGCAAGTTATGATTACTTTCATATCATCATGTACAACTGTTTACTAAAACAGCACTTTCCAAAGTATAAAGGCTCATAGTCTACAAATACTTCACTGGAACAAGGGGGTCTTCACAATCATTGCAAAGCTCATTGTTCCTCATGTAATGGCAGGGGACAAAATCTCAACCCACTAATAGACCTTTTAGAGTAAGATGATTTTTATGGCTCACTTTCAAAGTAGACCTGTGTCCCTAATGATCCAACACTAAAATATCTAATTGGTGCTTAATACAGCCCACTGGCCCTTCAGGCTTATTCCTACTATGCATATTTATGAGCAAGATGCCCTTGACATACAATTATTCCAAACTCCTGCACTAACTCATTTCTTCATGCATGCTTCAGAATAATATGAATACACACTAACGGCTTAAGGACGGGGCAACAGCATGTGCCCTTGGCCCCACACATTTGGGAGTAATAGATACCTTGGGTGTTCCAGTACTATGTCAAGTGTTCCTAAGCTGTAATTTAGGGCCCCCACACACAACTGCATGCCCTAGGCCTCCCACACACTTAGTCCAGCCTTGTGAACACATATATGATCCACTCCCTTAAAGTAAGTTCTTAGGCCACCCTAAAATTAGCTTCCTACAACCCCCACCCCACCCAAAAATCATGCACATTGCCCTTGCAAATAAAATATTTTTGAGCTTTATGTAGTGCTTTATCACCAATGCACCAAATCCCTTCACACATATATTCCCCCTGGTCAGGAGTAATATGCCCAAGAGCAAGTCCTCAAGATGATGGCAGCTATAAACAGCACCGGATGACAAGTTACCTTACAGGTACCCATTAAGACAGGGTGAAGAGAGACAACTGAGATGAAGGACCTTGCCCACACACACAACATAATGAAACAAAACTAAGCTTGGATCATAAGTTTGTTACCTTAGCCAAAAGTCCATCACACCCTCACCGAACTATTTCTATCAATTTATGCACGTTATGATCACACCCTGAGAACTTAAATGGGACAATTTTGGAAGATCCTGGACAAAACTTTTCTGTCTTCCAGTTTAGTCCTACTCCTTTTGGATAATTCTGTTAGGAAAAATTGCTGCTTTTGAATGATTTTTCAAGATTAAAAAAAAAAGTTTAAAGTGTTTCATAATGCAATCAGCAGACAATCACACCACTGTTTAATTTAGAGTTTCATGACATAGACTGCATGTCACAACTACATTATGTCTACCATTGTCCACAACAAACTATAAGCCTTTTTCCAATGACCAAAAATCTGTGAGAGGAATACCAATGAAAGGCTTTTGCATAATTTCACTGTCTGACCACCCATGACTCCAAATGGCCTTTGACCTACTTTCTGCTAGCATGATTATCAAGCTCTTACCTCACCAATTGATGACAATATGTAGACAGCAGCCAATGTATTCAGACAGACAGACCCATATAGACAGACAGACAGACAGACAGACAGACAGACAGACAGACAGACAGACAGACAGACAGGTGCATTGCCATGAGAGCAGTTGAACTTGTTGAGCTAAACATAAGGTAAGTTTCGAAGATCAACAATATGACCTCTGTGTCTCAGATTTCAGAGTGTGTGTCAAGTTGTGCCTATTCAAGTTGTCCTTCACAGTCTCCCTTATTAACATGGCTGTCCCAAAACTTTCCAAAATTCAGATCACAAATGGTGCAATATTTTAGTAGATTTTTGCCTTAAATGAGGAACCACAAACTTTACAGACAAATGCACAGCATGCACAGAATCAGTCTACTTTCTGAACTTTGAGATGAAAGTAGGGTGGCGGAGCTCAAGGGATAAAATGATGTTTTGTGAATAAGAAAGTACTGCTGCAATTATACCACATACACATATGACATGCTGGCAGTAAAAAAAATGGCACATTATTTTGGTGAGCCTAATGGTGACAAAATTAACACCCACGTAGAATTTATTTGTCAGGTTTTTGTGCAACATTTGGGAAATCATTGGCACTTTGAACCATTGCACTACAACATTTGAGTTAAAGAAATAATCTATCACAGACCATGCACTTACCTGTGAATGTAGAGTAAATTTAAGGTTTTTAAAATGTGGAGGACTACAAGGGGTGCTAGGCTAAGGGCTCTCATCCATTTCCTTGACAATAATACTACTATTACCTTAAGAGGATGTCATCATAGATTGCTTAAAATCAAAGGTGTGAGATTGGAACATTTATGGGTGATGAAATATGTGTTTATTAGTGCCCTTTGCAGTTTTATTAGAGACTTCCAGAATCCTGTAACTGGCCATTGTGTTCTTGCATCTAATTTTGATACTTGGCATCACACTGCTACCTTTCTGACTAAGCTGCTCTGAGTCTATGACACTGTCTCACTTGGAAAAAGAATCCATCTAAAATTTCACCTCAGAACAACATATAGGCCTATAAGAGGAAAAAATTGCAAGACCAGAAAAATATAAGAAAATACAGGAAGACAAGCCCCAAACCATACAAATATAGGAAATAAAGGATTTTTGGAAATATATAGGAGTTTATAGGAAATACAGGATCACTCTGATGCCTGCAAAACAAAATAACCAAGAATCTTTGGCTTGGGCTGACAATTTTTGAACTAAGAGATTTTCTCATTCACTGTTTATCAAAACTGATGATTCAGTTATTACACATGAAATTATCTAAAAACTGGGTAAAACATGAAAGATCTCACTGCTAGTACTACTCGAGTAAATTCCTGCATTAAAAGTATGATGGATAATAACCAACCTTAAAGACAATTATGATGAATGGATAACGTTAAGGGCTGATTTGTGATAGACAACCTTTCTTCTGATGAAGGATGCTTACTTTAATGCAATCCATAAATACTGTGCCATTTCTTTAATGTACTTCTGCACTGGATTTTGTTTTCTTCTCTCCTTCCTAAATGTAGACTTACAGATCTCAATCAAAGGCTACTACCTGTTTTCCAATTAGTCAAAACAAAAGTGAGCCTGAATAACATCTCCAACATGCCAAAGGCCAAATTACCACGCCCAGACCATACTTACAGTGAAGTAGACAGTCCGAAAACACAGAAAAGAAAACTAGAGTCAAAAATAAGCAGCCTTCATCAAAGCCCTTGTGCTGCCAAAAAGAAATGTTTCAGGAGAGATTCAATAATAAAATCCCTCCAGCAATTACTAAATGAGATGGACAACCATAGCCTTTCCATGCAGGACAAAAATCTCATTAAAGAAAAGTTAACAGGGAAAGTATTCCAGCTCATGCAAAATCATGTGGAAAATGTGGGAAAGAGCAAAGCTGGTTACCGCTACAAGAAGGGAGTGCTCCAAATTGCACAAGCAGTTAATTATTACTCACCCAGAGCATACAGCTATATTCGCAGTTTGCTAAGTTTACCAAGTGCGGAGACCCTTCGGAAAGAGCTGGAAGGCTTAAAATGTTTCCCTGATTTTACTATAGAAGCGTTCCAGGCACTATGCGCTGTACACCAAAAGAACAAAGATGGGAAATTTTTCTACTGTCTAACCTTAGATTCAATGTACATAAGGAACTTAACCCAATGGGATCACAACCTACAGAAATTTTGGGGTAAGGTGGATGTTGGTGAACTTGGTGACTTTCAAGTTATGGTATTCATGCTCAATGCACACATTAAAACCCCAGTTGGTTATTTTTTCATGAAGTCAATTACTGGGATAGATTTATCCACTCTTATTACTGAATGCCTCTGCAGAGCACATGATGCTGGTGCACACATTATCTGCATTAATGTGATGGTGCAGCCAGCAACCAGACCATCATGCAGCACTCTGAGGAATTTTCATCCACCCTGCCGTTGGATCTACTATATTTTATATGCCTGATGCAGTTCATATGATCACGATTCTCCGTAACACACTTAAGGCAAACAAGGAACTTTCTATGATGGAAACAAGCAGGTAAGCTTCATTTAAAAGAGTTTATTATCATCTGTCCATACAAAAGTACTCCAAGGAGTTGAGTAGGATATAGGATCATATAATCCCAACTTTCACTTTGTAAATACATTCATGTGTAGGGCCAGTCTTCAATAATGCTCCTGAAAAGAAACAGGATAACATCAGATGAAAATTTACCACAACCAAAACACAAATAATATATAAATGGAATGTTCAAATGATTCATTCATCAGCTGTGCAACAAAGAGGGGGAGGGGTTTACCCCAACATGGTCTCTAAATTCCCCGGTCTGCTCCTGTACAAATAACAGTGGCAGTGGTGGTGAATTATGGGTCAAAGTTTTGTCAGTTTCTTTCAGGAACTGTTCCAATCTAAAAATGGAAGTTAGCAGCCACCTTGAGAAAGTATAAAGAAATGTTGCAAATTTCAGTTTTAACTATGATTTTGAAGCCTAGAAGCCCTAAGAACCCCCCCCCCCTCCCCCCAGAATCTGCAATGGACGTGTTTTTATGTCGGTTTTCCTGCTTCAGGAATTAAACATCTTCCTACTTCAGGAAATACTGCTTGAATACACCAACATATGGTAAATGTAAAGTAGCCATTGGTTACCTCTCAATATTAGCTTGAGTCAATCAGTTTTATAAAGTAAATTTATTTAAAGGACATTACAGTTGCTGAAAAATTATTTCAAACAACAGCTAAATCTCACTTTTTTTCACTTTAAGTATCTTTCATGATGGGTATTTAAGAACATAGGCAACTTTCCGGTAATCCAAGGGGTTAGTCTAAGCAAAACTTTTTCAATATAATTCAATTTTAAATATATTGTAAACTGATGCTCAAAGACTGCCATTTATGAAATAGGATGTACTGTATACTAATTCAATTTTGGGTTTACAAATGCATTTCCCCTTCAAGTCAAATCCAAGTCATTTCCTCCTTGAAAACTAAATTTGTTTCCAAAGCATAAAATTTAAAAGAAAGAAATGCTTAAATGCAAGATTTAAGGTCTAAATTGTGTAACTCCCTTCATTTTCTTACAAGGTCTATGATATGGCTACACACCAACTGATGGTGGCACCCAAAGTGTCATACTAAGGGTGTTAGGGGGAAACCACCAGGTACCAGCCTTGTAGGGGAGTCAGGCATGTCAAAAAGTAGAGGTGTAATTCCTCCACTTATTAGTCAATACCCCATTCAATTACACGTTAACAGGATTGAAAAAATTAGTAACTAATGAGGATTCCTAAACATAAAATCCAATTCAATTCTTTACAAAGCTTTCGAAAGATAAAACCCCAGTTTGCATCTAAGTCACGTCACATAGACAAATTTCTTCCCGATTCTGACATTTCATCCAGGACTTCCCCGAACCTCAGTTATGGGATCGCAGAGTATTGGCGTATTCAGTGATGCCGCCATGATTTGGTGATTGGGAGGCACCACAGATGGCACCTGAGTCCCCCAAGTCTGCCTGAAATGTTCTTTTTTTAAAAAGCATCCTGTAATTGAATGCAGCTGTGAGGGGATTCTTTCCTTGTCACTATTGTGGAAAGGGTGTGCCCCTCCTGGTCCATTTGAGGAAATTTTTGTTCATGTAAGGTTGCTCAGACACAAAATGGTGCTTTCTTTTAAACTGGCCATATATACTGGGAAATGTCAATGATTTAGTGATTTCTAATTTTGGTTGGGTAGAAGAACAGTTTGTAGTCTTAGAGAAAGGTATGTTGTCAAACAAACCTGAAGCCTTTCTTTGGTTACTTTACTGCCTTCTACTTAGGGGCAGCTTTTACACAAAAAAATATATGCATAGAGTCAACAAAATCATTCTTGGACTTTAACAAACTTTCCTTAGCTTCATTGCATTATTATTTATTAAAGGGTAACTAAGACTTGGCAGACACAATATAGTGCCTATAGAGCCTCCATGAAACTCTGTGTAATGGGAAATTTTGGCGTCCTTAAAGATCAAGTAACTTATCCCGAATTCGAGACCCGCGAAAATATTTCTGTTACTGTGTTCAAGACTATGCTGGTTAGGAAAACAAATTCTTCACTCTGCAAATATGTATACGAGGTACAGAATCACGAAAAACTATCCGTGTGGAAATATCTGGCTATACAGTAAATAAAACAGGGTAAAAGATCTTGGAACTCATGGGAAATTTTCCTTCTTGACCTCTGACAACCCCAGACAAAGACTTAGGTTTTCAGAGTTTGACCGCTGGTGACCTCAGGTGACCTTGGACCTCCACCAGAACCAATATCGTACTTAGTCTCACCTGAATAGGCCTACATCTGAATACTACACTACAGCACCAATGGTGTTAAAGCTCATACCTACACTCTGTTTAACATTTTTGATTCCTTGCCGAAGGCAGGCAAGGAATCTATGCGATGGTGATGCGTGTGTGTGTGTGTATGAGTGTATGTGACGACTTTGCTTGTTTACACGATATCTCAAGAAGGGGAAGTTGGACAGTTCTCAAACTTGGTACAGAGATGACCCATATTAAGAGGAAGAACCCTATTGTTTTTGGTGGAGGTCAAAGACCATCTGGGGTCACCGGGGGTCAAAATCTGAAAACCTTGTTTACACGATATCACAAGTTTGAAAGCTTGGATAGATTTCATGCTTGGTGTGTAGATGCGTTGTGGTAAGAGAAAGAACCCTATTGTTTTTGGTGGAGGTCAAAGGTCATCTGGGGTCACCGGGGATCAAAATCTGAAAACCTTGTTTACACGATATCTCAAGTTAAAAAGCTTGGATAGATTTCATGCTTGGTGTGTAGATGCGTTTTGGTAAGGAAAAGAACCCTATTGTTTTTGTTGGAGGTCAAAGGTCATCTGGGGTCACCGGGGGTCAAAATCTGAAAACCTTGTTTACACGATATCTCAAGTTAGAAAGCTCGGATAGATTTCATGCTTAGAGTGTAGATGCGTTGTGGTGAGAGAAAGAACCCTATTGTTTTTGGTGGAGGTCAAAGGTCATCTGGGGTCACCGGGGGTCAAAATCTGAAAACCTTGTTTACACGATATCTCAAGTTAGAAAGCTTGGATAGATTTCATGCTTGGTATGTAGATGCGTTTTGGTGAGAAAAAGAATCCTATTGTTTTTGGTGGAGGTCAAAGGTCATCTGGGGTCACCAGGGCTCAAAGTCTGAAAGCCTTGTTTACACGATATCTCAACGTAGTGAACATGGATAGATTTCATATTAAGTATGTGGATGTGTTTTGGTGAGAAAAAGAACCCTTTTGTTTTTGGTGGCGGTCAAAGGTCATCTGGGGTCACCAGGGGTCAAAGTCTGAAAACCTTGTTTACACGATATCTCAAGTTAGGGAGCGAGGATAGATTTCATATTAAGTTTGTGGATGTGTTATGGCAAGAGAAAGAAGCCTATTGTGTTTGGTTGAGGTCAAAGGTCATCTGGGGTCACCAGGGGTCAAAAACAAATTTTTTAAAATGTCATTACAAAGATGGAAGCACAGACAAATCCCTTCTAATACTTTTTTTTTTTCATTTTTTTGGTTATTCATGTTTTGGTTTGATGGATGAACCTCTTTGTAACAAAGCACCCCCCTTTCGGCAAGGAATCACTAAGCCTTTTGGCTTTCTGGTTTCTAAAGAAGGGTTTGAGCATCTTGCAATATTTCACAAGTTGGACCCTACGGTCCATCTTGGATCCTGGCCACCCTGAAGGCACCACTATCAAACAGAGTATCATTATGACAATTAAATCATCAAAATTGTAAAAGCGAATTTATAGGAGTATGCAATTTGCAGAATTTTATAAAAAGGGCCATAGGCCCTATAATGACACCAAAAAACCATAAAAAGATCAGTGATCCCAGACCTTTGACCTCCACCAAAACAATAGGGTTCTTCCGCTCACCATAACACATCTACATACTGAGTATGAAATCATTCCAAGCTTATTACCTTGAGAATCTTGTTAACAAGTTTTTCAGATTTTTACCCCCTGGTGATCCAGATGACCTTCAACCCCAACCGAAAATAAAAGGGTTCTTCCTCTCAATGTGGGGCATCTATGTACCAAGTTTGAGAATTGTCAGTTTCTCTTCTTGAGATACCATGTTAACGAGCAAAGTGTCACAAACACACACACACACACACTTACATAAATTCACACATACATGCACATACACACATACATACTCCTGCCATCATGAATGCATAGGTTTCTCTTATCATCGAAACCAAAAATGATATCAATGTGACGTCAATGCATAAGGTCTATTGAAATAACTAAAAATCGGCATTGAGTGAACAAGACCCATGCCCCTGCCCCTCAATCATCAAGGACAGGATTCAGGACAGGGTTTGCTCTGATGACATGAAGCTCATTTGTGACTTAAATTCAAGCTGAAAAAGGTGAATCTGAGATGCATAGTGACAGATGCAGGAGTTTTTATTAGGAGAGGCTTCCTTGGAGAACCAATAAAGAGGACCATACCTGACCTTCGCTAAGGCAAAGATCAAACTTTTGACATCCAAAAAATCCTACAATGTGGCTTGGAATAGTACCTTATATTTAGAACAGTACTGGTTTAGAAGTCCCTAGAATAGTTGAAAGCAGGAATTCGAGCTGTACACTGAACTTGTTGGCTACATTATTTGCATCAGCCAATGGCGTACCTGGATTTCTCTGAAGTGAGGGCGGGGGGGGGGGGGAGCATGCACTAGGTCGTGTGATTGCCGGTCTGTGGGAGGGGGCACAGGGGAGGGGCACGGTGTTCCTACATGCAATCTGGTGCCACATATGCTACCTTTTGGAGTAAAATTTGTGTGAATTTGGTTAGTTAGTTAGTTAGTTAGATGGGATTTAACGACACATCAACACAAATGTGTTATGTAGTGTCAGCTAGATGAAAAAGGTAAAACTAAAAAGGAAAAGCATTTGGTAAAATCCAAAAATGTCTATACAAAAGCAAATGCGGGAGTCATGTCAAAACTTCCTGTAAAGGTTACTTTCTTTGAGAAAGTCCAAAATGAGAACGGGATCTACGTGCTCAAACAATGTCTTCAGGTCTGGCACAGTGTAATACTTCTGGCGAATATGGGAGTATTCATAACAGTCGACGAGAATGTGACTGACGGTCACATCGCAATCACAGGGGATACAATATGGTCTCTCTTCCCCGTGGAGCAAACAAGCATGGGTTAGGTAAGTATGACCGATTCGTGCTCTAGTCAATACCAAATCATCCCTCCGTTCTCTGGGGGCCACATTACCCACAGTCCCGACCGTTGGTTTGACCTGGTATAATTTGTTCTCAGGGAAAGAATCCCACAGTTCTTGCCATTTTGATTTTATATAGCCGTTGATGTTAGGACGATAATCAGTGTGGGGTACTTGGAGGTTGGTAATGTCCATCTGTAGGGCTTCCTTAGCTAGCGTGTCCACCTTTTCATTTCCGTGTATGCCCACGTGGCTCGGAACCCACGCGAGCACAACTGATTTCTGCAGTCTTACCAAATTGGAGTAAGTTTCGCGAAGAGCTATTACACTAGGGTGTTTTTGCTCATGGCCTTGAAGAGCTAAAAGGCTGGACAGTGAGTCTGTGAACACAATGCACTGGCGGTCGTGCGAGGCCTCGATCAGCTCGAATGCCATCTTAAGTGCCTGGAGTTCGGAGGTAAATATTGATGCATCATCCGGCAGTCTGACTTGTAAGAATGCATCTCGGCATGTTGCTGCAGCCGCCACCCTGTTCGTGGCTTTCGAACCATCGGTATAGATTGCATGATAACGACGGTACTTATTTCTCAGTTCATTAAAGCTGGCACGGTACACCAGTTCATTGGTTGAGTTCTTTAGATGACGTCTCAAACTAAGGTCAATAACTGGTTTGACTAACTTCCAGGGGGGAGTGAATGAGAAGGTAAGCTGTGCTACAGAATCGGGGTTGGTACACACCTGTGATAAAGCTCCACCAACGCGAATAGCAAATGGAGGGATAGCTGATGGTTTCCTCATATATATGTCACTAAACTTATGGTTGAAGGCCGTCTCAAAGGTCGGGTTTTGTCTATGACTCCTCAGTTTGACGGCAAACTGGAGTGACAACTTTTTCCATCTTATATGGAGGGGTGGCTCGTTCGCTTCGATGTAAAGACTCTGCATTGGGGAGGTACGGAAAGCTCCCAGGCAGATCTTAAGGCCTTGGTTATGGATAGGGAGGAGTTTCCTGAGGTATGACTCACGTGCAGAGCTATAAACAACACAACCATAATCAAGTTTGGACCTGACAAGGGATCTGTAAAGTCGAAGCAAAACGGGACGATCAGCGCCCCAGTCCATCTTTGAGACGACCTTCAACAGGTTCAGCGCTCCTTGGCACTTCCGCCTTAGATGGTCGATATGAGCTTTGAAGTTGAGCTTACTGTCGAGTATTAGGCCTAGGAACGTAGTCTGAGGAACAACTGGGATGTGAACACCGTTCAAATTCAGGTCTGGGTTGCAATGAGCACCTCTTCGGTTGCAAAAGTGCATACAAACAGTCTTTGTTTGAGAGAAACGGAATCCGTTTTTGTCAGCCCAGTGCTGGATCTTACTGAGGCAGTTTTGCATTAGTCTCTCTATAGACCTCATGTTTTTTGAAGAACAGGTAATAGAGAAGTCATCCACAAACAAAGACTTCTCAATCCCAGCGTTAACCACACTAGCGATGCTATTTATTTTCATGACGAAAAGAGTGACTGACAAGATGCTACCTTGGGGGACACCCATTTCCTGATTATGCAACTCTGATAACACGCTCCCAACACGTACACGAAACACACGATCTTTCAAGAAATTTTGAATAAAAAGCGGCATTCTGCCCCTCAGCCCCGCGCTGTGCAAGTCAAACAGAATGCCATGTTTCCAAGCAGTATCGTATGCCTTCTCCAGATCGAAAAATACTGACACAACATGGTGTCCACGGACAAATCCGTCCCGAACTGTTGTCTCCAGGCGAACGAGTTGATCAGTGGTACTGTAGCCCCGGCGAAAACCACTTTGATAACTAGTTATTAGACCGTTGGTTTCGAGGAACCAAACCAGACGGGAATTAATCATTCGTTCCAACGTCTTGCACAGGCAACTTGTGAGGGAAATAGGGCGGTAGTTTGTAGCTTTTGTCGGGTCCTTACCCGGCTTGGCGATGGGAATGATGGTGGCTTCCCGCCAAGCAGCTGGAAAGTTGCCATTTTCCCATATACCGTTGAAAATATCTAACAGTACCAGTAAAGAGCTATCTGGAAGGTGTTTGAGGAACTGATAGTGAGCTTCATCTGGGCCAGTGGCAGTGTCATTGCTTGTTTCGAGAGCAATTCGCAGTTCCGTGATGTTAAAGAGGCTGTTGTAGTCCTCAGAGTTATCCGAGATGAAGTTCACTCTCTGTTTTTCAACGGTATACTGGATTGTCTGGAACGCTTGTGAATAGTGATTGCTTGAGGAGTTGGATTCAAACTCATCTGCAAGCAAATTGGCAACATCTGCTGTCTCTGTGCATTTGAGACCGTCTGGTTTGGTCACATGTAAAACAGAGGAACTGACCTGCTTTCCACTGATTTTCCTAACCATATCCCATGCTTTTTTTGACAGGAGTATTTGAATTTAGTTTAGATATGTACTGTTTCCATGACCCCCCGTTTTCTTGATTTAATGATGCGCCGTGCTTTGGCACGAGCATTTAGGTAATTACTAAGATTAACATTAGTTGGGTACTTTTCAAAAATATTAAGGGCCTTTTTGCGATCTTTGATCGCTTGTTCACAGTCCGTGTTGAACCACGGCTTGTGTTTAGTACGTGGATTTGCAGAGGACTTAGGGATAGTTTTGGTAGCAATGTTCACCAAAAGTTGTGTGAAGTGGGCTATCTGGTCTTCAACACCATTGAAAGCATCCCTGATGATCTCATTTTGGCAGAGATGGCTAAATTTGTGTGAAAAAATTACATTATTTTGGGGCCTGATAACCAGTATTTTACTCTAAAGATCATGGGCCTAAGTGCTGTACTTGTCTGAGAGTTGCTATCAGAAGATTTTGATAATAAAAGCAATATAGAGGTAAGATTTGAAGGATTTGAAAGAACAAAAAATTGAGTTTGAGAACCATAACTTGTGATATTTTGGTTCTTGTGATAGGGTATTGTACCAAAAGATCTCTCACTGGTCCAAAACAAACCTCATTCTACCCCTACTGGCTACACCAATGAATGGCCCTGTGTTGTGAAATTATCAATACTTTTTGAAATCCTTTGCAACCTATTAAATATTCGAATGCGTCCAGTCTCATTGCTGTAGTATCATTGTTTCATGAAATGCCCTTCCAAACCAAATTTTCAGGGTTTGACCCTTGTAACTCCAGATGACCCTACCAAAAACAATAGGGTTCATCTTCTTAATATGGGGTATCTATGTACCAACCGCGAAAACCATCAGGTCAAGTGGCACTACATCAAACGTCTACAAGAAGTCCAACACGAGGAAGGGCTAAGAGCTGGAAACACGCTCACAAAGTAACATATTGACTGAACGACAAAAAAAATCAAAGTCCGCCTTGTAGTGCAAACCTTAATTCTTTCTGTGGCATCTGCACTAGATTTCATGAGGAATCTTTCACACCCAGACTTTGCAGAGAGCCAGGGTACATCATCATGGATCAAGCAAATTTACAGGTTGAGCATTACTGAAATTTTGTTTATACATCATTAGTACAGTATATCATATTCTTCAATGGTGGAAATGTTCTCTGTTTACATTGGACAAAACTTCCTATTGGAGCAACACTTCAAACGTTGTTTTACCAATAGCACACATTTGAATGGGTCTGAAGATTAAGGAACTATGAACTTTTACTTCATTTTTTACTAAAAGCCAGTTAATCCAATCATGCAGGAGGCTGTTGCCTCAAAACAAAAAATGCCTTGAACAACTTCATGTGCATGCAGATGGGTATAAGCATTCTGTATAAAGTTTTACTCACCACCGGGTACAGCATACTTTCCATGACAAATTTCACTCTTCCTTATTCTCTAGACTCTTCGATCTGCTTAATTCAAGAAGTATCTTTGCCAAAGGTTCCAAAGTTCTACTAAAAGAGAAACATAGAGCAGAATGGGAGCCATTTTTTCTGAAGACAAAAGAAATGTTACTAAATATGACAGACAGCAACAGGCAGAAACTATGCCAGGGTGCAACAAAGATGGCCTTTGTGGACCTAGCCTTGGATATTGATGCCGTCATAGGAATTTCGAGAATTCTACTCTCTGGCCAGTCCCCACCAACGAGGTAATTTAATTTTTTCCTTGTTTTTTACTGTTTGCCATAGGTATAACCTGGATGCTGCATTCCCAAAAGGTGGCCTGCAGGTCTCTTGCAGTCAGTGAAATGTATGAAAATGGGCTGCAGAAGGTTCTTAGTAGTGTCCTTGAAGTCTAAAATTTCCAATAATAAATGTTTACCTTGAGTGAATCCATACATTCAAACTACCATTTCCATACGACATTCCTGAGTCTTAAGATAAAATGTTGAAGATTATGTACTAAATTTGAAAGGGTACAGTTTTTAGTTTGTGATTTCATTGTAGTACTACTCCATTTTCGGTCTTGTGTCTTTACTTTCAAAGCCCATTTCCTCCTGTGCCAAAATGAGATCACTGTATTACTCCTACTGGGTGACTTGACTATACACGCCATCTCTGTGATCTCCATACAAGATGCTGTGCGCAAAAACACTTCAAATTCTAAGGTAAATGAATATTTTTATTTGAAAAAAGTATTTCATGTAAGTTGTACAAGGCAAACATTTCAACTTATTATGCAATAAACTAATTCAAGTAAATAAATTTCATCATTTTGTATCTCACCAATGGAGTTAAGCTAGGAAAATGTGAATGTGACTCAGGAAAGCAAGATCCACTCAGTTAGACTTCTTAAACAACACAGAGCTAAAAAGAAGTTTGGATACCATAACTTTAGATTATGTACTTCTTGTAAATTTATGTTCAAATCCTGACCTACCCAAAAATGCTCATTAATGTTACACAGTTTGTGACATGCTATGATGGTTACCACTTAACTTGCCTGTCAAACCTCTCCTCATAGACTCACAATATCCAAACGCTAATAATTTGCCTAAAATTTAAAAACGTTGCTCAGGACCAGGATTTCAATCTGTGCCCATATTGCCCACAACAGTCCAGCCTGGTTTGCTGCAAGGGTGAAATTAACCGGGCGCTTTGTGCTGTTTGATGCTAATTTCCAACTAAACAATGCCCATTGACCTTAAAATGAATGCTACCAGGTACCACGTTTTTACCGAAAGTTAATGCCCATCATCCTTGAAGTTCTTAATATGCATGTACTGTTCTCCACAGGTTCAAATTTTGTCTGGGCACTTGTCTCTGATGCAACAGATGAGACTGACCACTGGCCTGAGGGAGAGGTTAAAGGGTAGGGTAGAGGGGTGTCTTTCTCCCATTTGGAAAGCTTTTGCTCAAGTTGGATATTTCACTAAACTAATTTTGGACATGGGAATGATTAAGACTGTGCATGAAAGAGCTTTTTCAAGATTCTGATAGAAGTTACAATGGTAACAATCTTCTCGTTACACCACTCTGGTACACCTTTTCCTTCATTAATTGCTCTTCACTGCAATCATTAATCAGTCCCAATTTTATCATGACCGGACCTAGTATATATAGTACTTGACCTCTGACCCTGTCTAACAAGGTAAAGATGCTCACATACTCCTCATGACACTTGCAAAAAGACTTGAATGACTGCTTTTATTTTGGAGACTGCTTGCCATGATGAAAAAATGAGAGAATAGAAAAATTAATTTGTCCTCTTTATTACATAAATAAGATCACATCCTCATCATCTTATGTCTCCAATGGAGAGTTCAGTGATCAATCGCACGTGCCATAGTAGTGCTACAGTGTTCGATGTTAACTAAAGAAGCCTCTATGAGGGAACCGGCGACCAAAGTCATAATTCATGGGTGTATTATTCCACTCAAATACTTAAAATTCTGGGGGACCGAAAGTGTTTAAATAACTTTGCAGACTTTTCTATAAACTAAAGAAAAAGCAATATTTTTGGTCCAGGCAGCCAAGATTTTTGTCCGGGCGGCAACTCTCTGTCAGGGCGCTAATGCCTGCTCTTCAGATTTTGTCCAGGCGCGCTGACCGGGTCTCCTGATAAACACAAAGTATCTCCTGGTTGCACCAAAAACGACGGAACCAGGAGACACTTTTTGGTTGAAAGTGACTCCTGGTTCAGGCTTGCCTTATATTCACCTTTGGTTTGTTGTCGTTGTGGTGTTGACAATTACAATTTCTGTGAGATCGAAATGCCCCTTGGCATTAAATCATTGTCACATTTGGTAAAGAGTCTGGAAAAGCAACAAAATCAAAAATGGCAATTGTAATATCTCATTTGTTGATCTTTCAGATGGAGTTCATATGGTTTGAAATTAGAACATTACGTCATAAGCTATCACATCAACACACAATTAGGGGCTGACTAATATTTCACTGGTAGCACTAAACCACTACATGTGTGAGAAGTGCGCAAAAAGTTTGACACATCTTAGGGGCATTCGAACAACAATTTGTAAATTTAGTAGAAAATTTGGGCAAACTGTTTACTTTTACTTCATCTCTGCCATAATTTCACCTAGTCTGTTCCCTGAATTTTTGTCGTTTCCTGCCCGAATTTTCCACCTCAGCAATTTTTTAGGGAAGTCTGCCCCTGGCCCTGCCTCATACGCTTCAGATGCAATGCTCTAAAAAGCAACAAAATAGCGCCACGACTGAACAAATAAATTATGCGACAAGTGTATCTATTCTACCGATTCTGTACCTTGGGTTTAGGAGATTTCAAAACGTGGTAAAAATGCGGTTCGCAGTGAAAGGGTGAAAAAGTTACAAAGAAAAGAAAAACTTCGCAATTTTTAAAATTTTGACGCAAAATTGCTCTTTTCTTCCACAAAAAGTTCCCCCTTGAGATCCCAAAAGTTCCCCCCAGGGGAACTTTACCCCACGGTTAAGAACCACTGTGCTACAACCTTATTCATCTTCAAAGATGGAAGGGTGTATTCAATAATTTTTAAGAGAAATTTCAGGGATTGTTGTCACCTTTGTGACTGTAAACAACCATGGGGTATATACAGTCAATATTTTATTCACCTACAAGGGCAAGTAAAAACATGCAAGAGCAAGAGAATTTCCTGTGGTTGCTTGCCCCACTTGGCAAGTGAGTTTGTATTATGTAAGTGGTTAGTTAGATGAGGTTTAGCGGCCCAGTTTCCACCCTATTGGTTCAAGTCGAGCTGGCCACGGTATTATGTAATTGATTGTAGAGCCCTGAATTTAAACCCTGCTTTGGCTATGAGCCTGACGTTTTAATAACGATAAACTGTATTATAAGAGGTTGTGCAATGTTCATTTATGAACTATGATCCAAGTGTTTACTAATGTTTATTTTGGTCATAACAGCTATTTAAAAAACTATGGGCCTGGGATAGACATGAATATGACATGGTAGTGCAATCATTGCAATGATACTGTAGTTTAAAAATTAAAGTATAAAGTGTTTATATATTTATTCTTTGTTTATTCTATTTAAAACTATCTAATATTATTTGTATAGTACTTATTGTATGAAATCAACCGAAACAATAGCAAACGAATGAATACTGAAAAGACTACAATATGATAAACAAAGCGAATAATTGTCTTCCTGTAATTAATTTATTTTTCCTTCCTAAGTTTTACAATGTTCTATTGCTAACTTTTTGTTCACACAGAGTCATGGCACAGTACTTTGTATGCTAAAGATTTGTACATGATCTAACCCATCCTTCTACTACTAACCCAAAAAAGTTCCATCACTTTTGATAACTTCCTGTACAGTTTAAACTGGGGACCAGGTTCTACACTGCTTTTCACATTTCAAATCTAGTACTGCAATCACAGGACAACGACAAGTTCTGTGCACTGAAAATACAATCAGTTACAAAGTATGGGCATTACTATAAAAAATTTTGAACCCTGCTAAGCCTATGTGTAGGTGATGCATTTAAAGGTAACATAACATAGTTTGAAGAGTGCAATGGGGGGATAGAGACTCATATATTTGGCCCCCAGAAATGCCCTGAAGTCAAAACCCTTTTTCAACCACAAAACAACCAGACTAACACTAACGGAGCCCAGTACGATTAAATTCTCCAAAGGGAGTTGTCAATGTTTATGTTAACCTAGAAGTTAGGGATTCTGCCAGAAACTAAAGCATGCTTCAATGCCCACATAAGGTGCAATTTGATGGGTTTTAAAGGCCATTCATTTATGTAAATCATTGCTGCAAAGGTGTCTTCTTAAGTAATGAAATAAATTAAGATAGAGAATATTTTAGGTTCTCATTGCAATAAAAGGGGGGATTTTATTTCCCTTCTTCTAGGATCTGAAGAGGAAAAATCACCCCTTTCCTACTCTGGCGGAAACCCTGGAAGCTGTGAACTGGTGGAGTTAACTATACTCAGGCAGAATTCCACTCTTTGACAACTAAAGTAGGCATCTATGAGAGAAGCTGAACTTCCTTGTGTCAAGCCTTGCAAAACACTTCACTAGCATTCTTTCAATGGCCACTGTATAACTCAACGATCACTTTGAAATTTACGCATTACAGGTGACAAAGGATTCTTTTCAGAGAAAACTACCATACTGTATAATCTTTAACAAACGCTCCCCTTCTAATAAATGCCCCCTGTAAATTCTGAAAGCGAAAGAGTTGCTCAGTGGTCATTTACTGAGGAACGCATAAAAGTTGTTGTTTTTTTTTCATTAAAAACAAATTAACTATAAAAACAACAGCCACAGGAAAATGACAACACTGCCTGTACTGTAGGGTTCTAGCTTGGAAAAATGTCAAACCAGGTGGGAGTAAATCGACATCACATCATTCTCACGTGATGTCAGTTGGCCAATGGCCATATCTCAAGAACTCAATGGCATTGTCTGTGGTCACTTGCATGATTTTTGGATGTTACCAATACAATCATCAATTTAATGTTATGTGTCTGACACTGTCCATGTTTACAGTTAGGTGTGTAATGAAAATTCTAACAGGGCAGTGAGATTCAAACTCGGATGTGAAATTTCAAGTAATTTCAAGTAAATTAAAACTGGTTGCAGCACCCAGTTTGAATGGCCTGGCTAGGACCCTGTGTCATGAAGAGAGGGGATTAACGGTGTCCTTCAAGTTAATGAAGACATTAGTGTTGGCAGTTGGCTTTAGCAAAAGGCCATTTTTAATTACATTTTACCGTAAAATAAATGCTCTTTTCCAAAATGCTCCCCACTCCGACACCTATGCCTTCTTTACTCCAGCTTGGTAAGCCAAAGACCCCTCATGTTACTGTAATGTTAGGGAAAGTCCAACATTAATGTTAAGGTACCTGTACCTCTGCTTATGATAGTAGACTTGCCTGAATGCACTTAAAGTACTGTCAGTATGTCAGGAACAGGCACTCTAACGGTTTTACCAGAAGGCGGCCAGTTTTTTTGGCAAATCTAACTCCCCAAAAAAGGGCTCTCCCAGTTGAGTAACTTGCCAGATCGTTTGTACTGTCCAATGTTGTAGGTTCAGTTAGGCTTATTAGGCTTACATCTGCCATGGCAATGATGGCACCTTTAACCAAGCAAGCACACGGAAACAAAACAGGTGAATAGTAAGTGTTCTTTCCCATGCCATCAGTGATAGAAAAATTACATTTTCTCAGAGTTAAATGACTCAAGAAAATGTATAAGCTTGTACAGTATCATTTGCTTGAGAGTTCCTTCATCAAAAGCTCAAAATAGAAAGAGATTGTTTTCCTTGACAGTCGAGTTGGGATGGCTGCCGAAATCGAAAGAGTTGCACTGACAGCACTGTCGCCCTTATCAGAACTGCGAATTGTTTGTAACTTTCCTACGTATGAAATGTTCTGGGATTGTTACACTTGCCCAATCTAACAGCCAATTACTCAAAGATGTCATCAAAAGATATAACCAATGTTAGTAACTGATTTTAAACACATTTTTGGAACTTGAGATAACTTGGCCCAGTGTTATTATGAATTTCTGGTACTTTTAATCCACCCAAATCCAGGAGCTTCTGGGGGCTCTCCCCTGGGCCCCCGTCAGAGCTTTCACTCCTGCACCCCAAAGGCAGGCACCTGGACCCCACCTGCTGGAGGTTTTGTGATTGCTGCGCCTGCTACATGTGCACACAACTCACCTTCCTACCAGTGTCCCGTATTTTATAGTTTTCAAAATCTGGTCAACCTGCACACAGGCGGTCCTAGCGAGTGTTATATAGTAAATTTATACACTATAGTACTGTATAAGAAAAAAGCCGGACAGTTGCTCTACACGCCAGTGTGCCCCGTTTTCTGGTTCTCCTATTGGATAGATATGTAACCACCCCTTTTTTATCCAATCGGAGAACCGGAAAACAGTGCACTGGAGCGTAGAACAAATTAACTGTCCGGCCTAGTGTATTTACTTTATAACGCTAGGACCACCTGTGACCCTGCCCTGGCTTGTGTAGCTAGAAATTGCCATGCAGATACATTATTTCCTGTGGAACTGCCAGGGATAATGAAATTTGCCCTTCAAAAAGTTGAAGTTGATAAATTTATTTTACTTTGCAGAAAGGTAACAGGGTTAAACATTAACGATTGTATGATTGCCAGGGGCAAGTAAAAATTTACGTCCTGCAAGTCATTTCTTACCTCTGCTTGCCCGACTGGGCAAGTCACAGACCATTGGTAGTTCACATGAACATAATGTACTGTACTGTACCTGTACAAGAAAGTGTAACACACTGAAAACACAACAGCTGACTGTTAAATATTGTCACATTGCCATGCAGTAGTTCAGCCAGCCCTATTTCTAAATGTGAAAGAAAATAACACTACTACGGTTCAAAATGTTTAAAACTAGGCCTACTTCTGATTGAAAAAGCTTCATTCTTACAACTCTGAAAAATTTACACCCCAATTGGCAATCGTACTATTGACTTATAGTTTAAGTGCACCATGCAGTTCCATAAAACTCGGTGAAATGGATCAAAGAACACAATTGCTTCGACGATCTTTTTTCACTTTTGCATACAAGTCAGTTAAATGGTATGCCTTTGTATGTATCTGGTGTGAAACATTGCACTCAGAGCATTTTTATACTGTACCTTAAGACAGTGAGGTAATGAAGTCGTTGATTTATACATACGACACTGCAGTTATACGCACTTAAATTCTCCCCTTCATGTTTTCGAAAGTTACCTAAGTTAATAAACAAGCTGGTTTAAGAAAAAAAATAGAAAATTTTGTGGAAAATTTGGTTGGAAAATGGGACAAAACTATGCACCATTTTGCATCTGAGTCCTTTCTGAAACATAAAATTTTTTCAAAAAGGGAGGGGTGCCCCTTCCCTTCTACCCCTCCCCCTGGACGACGATCACTGGCGCATCGAATCAATACAAATTTCAAATGTGCTTCAGCAAAATTAATTGAGGAAGCCTGCCCTAGGCTATAGTATATTGAGCACTACATTCCAGGAACATCCATAAGGGCCTATTGCTGATCAGCAGTCTTTTTTTTTTTGTGGTGGATGAGGAACATGCCTATAGCTACCCAAAACAAAGCCTAGCCTACAGGCACACTACTTTTTTCCTCTGCCATTTCAGCCGGGCAGGTGAAAATTTATCAAGGCAAGTGAGCCCTGCATTCTACTTGCCCCACTGGGCAATTCGTTTTTAAAGTTAATGTTCAGCCCTGGGTTAACTAAAAATACAAGTGCTACCATTTAGGCTAGCATCTCAATTAGCCTTGGCAAACGTTAGGCCTACCCTAGCCTAGCCTAACGTTAGGCCTATCAAATATTTCTAACTTTAGGCCTAACTAAGGAATGAGAGGAGCCCCCTCCGCCCCCTCAACCTCTCTTAAAAAATCTGTGGAGAACACTGCATATAACATAAATTAAAGGGCAAAGGAGGGCATAGCCTCAGATGTATTTCGCGCCGACTTATTATAATATTTAGGCTAGGATTGGCCAGTCTAACTTATTATTAGGGCCTAAGACTAAGTAAGTCTTGTCAGCCTAAGCTAGAACGTGGCTTTGTAAGTTACGTTAGGCCTATACAGGCTACAGTTACACACTGGGTAGCCTAGGCTAGTACTAGACCGTACGGACCATACGGGCTACAGTAACGTTACAGGGTCACTGTCACACTTTACCTCGGTAAATAATGGAGGTTTCTGGTCTTTCTGATCCACTGAAATGATTTAGTCCGATAATTTCTTCCTGAAGACTTACAGCAGCCACCACATTCACAAGATGTACACTGCAAAAACGTGCTGCATGCGATTTGCGAGTACAAAACAATTAAATGTGGACTGATCGTGTCCTTCTAACCCGCGGTTTGGTTGTCGCGGGAGCTAGCAACGCGATGTGCACGTACTGAGCGACGACTGACCGTCGGAGACTAAACCATTTTGTACCTTAGTCTTGCTTTCAAATCCGCCAAAATTTTGTACAGAGCATGTATTAGACATTGGTCTCTAGTCAATAAATACTCTTAGTGCCTTGAAGCGCAGCCCGCCCTCAAGAACGTCCTACTGGGCTCCTTCGATGTTGGGAAATTCACTTGCATTCCCTACGGGGTCCTGTGCCAGGCCCCGTAAGACATCGAGTGTACGTATTTGCGTGCGCGTGATGTATGTATGTATGTATGTATGTATGTATGTATGTAGATGGGATTTTACGACACACAACACTATTCTGTTATACAGTGTCATCTAAAAAAAGGGGAGGGCAATGTTTGGGTACAATTAACTTAAAAAGGCAAATGCGGGAGCCATGACAAAAATTTCTATGCAGTACTTTCCTTGAAAAAGTTCAAAATAAGGGAAGGATCTGTCTGTTCAAATAAAGTTTTAAGGTCTAACACAGCGTAGTACTTCTGGCGAATATGGGAGTATTCATAACAGTCAACGAGAATGTGACTGACGGTGACAGCACAATCACAGGGTATACAGTATGGTCTCTCACCACCGTGAAGTAAATAGGCATGGGTAAGGTAGGTGTGACCGATGCGAGCCCTAGTCAGAACTAAATCATCTCTCCGTTATTCTGAGGGTTCCATGTCCCCAGTTCTGACCGTTGGTTTAACTCGGTACAATTTGTTTTCGGGAAAGGAATCCCATAGTTCTTGCCATTTCGATTTTACAAAGCCACTGATCTTAGGGCGATAATCAGTGTGAGGCAAGTAGAGATTGGTGACGTCCATCTGTAGGGCTTCTTTGGCAAGTGCATCGACTTTTCATTCCCTTTTATGCCCACGTGACTAGGGATCCATGCTAGCACAACCGATTTTTGTAGTTGAACCAAATTGAAGTATGCTTCACGGAGAGCTGTAACTGATAAGTGTTTTAACTCATGGCCTTTAAGTGCTAAAAGGCCGGATAGTGAATCTGTGAACACGATGAACTGTTGAATTTCCCAGGTTTTAATCAGATTGAATGCCATCTTAAGTGCCTGAAGTTCGGCAGTAAACATTGATGCATCATCCGGTAGTCTGATTTGCAGGAATGCATCCTGGCCTGTCGCCGCGGCTGCAACCCTGTTTGCGGTCTTGGAACCGTCAGTGTAGATGGCGCGATACCGACTGTACTTTTGTCTCAGCTCATTAAAGTCGGTTCGGAATACCAGTTCATTTGTTGAGTTCTTCAGATACTTCCTAAAACTAAGGTCAACCACTGGCTCGACTAACTTCCAGGCAGGAATGGTGGAAAAGGTAAACTGTGCTACGAATTCGGGGTTGGTACACACCTGTGATAGAGCTTCCCTAACGCGAAGAGCAAATGGAGGGATAGTTGTTGGTTTTGCGAGATATATGTCACTAAACTTATGGTTGAAGGTCGTCTCAAAAGTTGGGATGTATCTATGGCCCCTAAGTTTAAGAGAAAACTGGAGCGACAATTTCCTCCAACTCATATCAAGGGGTGGTTCATTTGCTTCTATGTAGAGGCTCTGCATTGGGGAGGTACGGAAGGCTCCCAAGCAGATCCTGAGGTATGACTCACGTGCGGAGCTGTAAACAACACAACCATAATCAAGTTTTGATCTAACTAGGGATCTGTAAAGTCGAAGCAAAACGGGACGATCAGCGCCCCAGTCCATCTTTGAGACGACCTTCAATAGGTTTATGTGGGCTTTGAAAATGAGCTTATTGTCGAGAATCAGGCCAAGGAACTTAGTCTGGGGAACAACCGGTATTTGAACACCGTTCAAACTTAGGTCTGGGTCGCAATGAGTACTTCTCTGGTTGCAAAAGTGCATGCACTGCTTTTGTCAGAGAAAAACGGAAACCGTTTTTGTCAGCCCAGTGGTGGATCTTATTGAGGCAGTTTTGCATGTCTCTCTATAGACTTCATGTTCCTTGAGGAACAGGTTATAGAGAAGCCGCCAACATATCAAGACTTCTCAATCCCAGTGTTCGCCACCTTAGCGATGCTGTTTATTTTCATAATAATGAGAGTAACTGAGAGGATGCTGCCTTGAGGAACATCCATTTTCTGGCTACGTAGCTCTGACAAAACGCTCCCTACGCGGACGCGGAACACACGATCTTTCAGGAAATTCTAAATAAAAATCGGCATTCTGCCCCTAAGACCCGCACTGTACAAGTCCTTAGAATGCCATACTTCCAAGTGGTGTCATATGCCTACTGTTGCCAGGTGGAAAGACACTTTGAAAACTAGTTATCATATCGTTGGTTTTAAGGAACCAAACCAGACGGGCATTTACCATTCGTTCAATTGTCTTGCACAGACAGATAGTCAACGAAATAGGGCGATATTTTGTAGCCTTGGTCGGGTCCTTGCCCGGCTTAGCGATGTGAATGATGTTGGCCTCCCTCCAAGCAGCTGGAAAACTGCCATTTTCCCATATACCGTTGAAAGTATCTACTAAAACCAGTAAGGAGTTACCTGGAAAGTGTTTTAAGAACTGGTAGTGAACTTCATCTGAGACAATGGCAGTGTCATTGCTTCTCTCGAGAGCAGTGCGAAGCTCCGTGATGTCAAAGACGCTGTTGTAGTTCTCAGAGGTGAAGTTCACTTTCTGTTTTTCAACGGTACATTGCAATGCATGAAAGGCTTGGGTGAACTAATTGCTTGAGGAGTTTAATTCAAACCCATCTGCAAGCAGTTTGGCAATATCTGCTGTTTCTGTGCATTTGCTACCCTCTGGTTTGGTTATGTGTAAAACGGAGTGACTTGAGCTGCTTCCCTCTGATTTTTCTTACCATATTCCATGCTTTCTTGACTGGGGTATTGGAGTTAAGTTTAGAAATATACTATTTCCATGACTCCCGCTTGCTGGCTTTAATGATGCGCCGTGCTTTTGTACGGGCATTAAAGTAATTTCTTAGATCAACATTATTTGGGTGCTTCTTAAAGATATTAAGGGCCTTTTTGCGATCTTTGATCGCTTCTTCACAATCCGTGTTAAACCACGGCTTGTGATTACTACGTGGACTTGCAGAAGACTTAGAAATAGTTTTAGTAGCAATATTCACCAAAAGTTGTGTAAAGTGGGTGATCTGACCTTGACGGTTGTGTTGCGGCAAAGATTGCTCAATTCAGACCAGTCAGCTTTTTGAAGTTGCCATCTGGGAACTCTCTCTTCGGGCATTAGGTAGACGATATCGATTAAAAGGGGATAGTGGTCGCTTCCACGTTGGACGTCGTTGACTCTCCACTGGACGTCCATCAGAGTTGCCGGCGAGTAGATTGAAAGATCAGTAGCTGAACGAGATCCAGAGGCCGGGCAAATGTAGTTAGATGACCCATCATTCAAAGGCATAGATCCTAAGCAGCAAGCACAGATTCAATGATTCCCCCCACTGATTAGTGTTGGTACATACCACATGTCACTGTGTGCACTGAAATCCCCCAGCAGAAGAAATGGGGTGGGCAGCTAGTGAACTAGCATGTCAAAATCATCTCGTTGCAGGCTATACCTCGGTGGGATGTACACCGAACACACAGTGACAGTGCGGGGAAGCGTAGCTTTAACAGCCACAGCTTGCAAGTTAAGTGTTGATATGGATGGTCGAGTGTGGAACTGTTTTGTTAACTACTATGGATGATCTCCCAATTTCTCTATTGTCTATGGGGGATACAACAGTTTTGTTATACATGTCATACCCTTTAAATGTGAGGTGGTCTGTGTCCCGAAAGAAAGTCTCCTGCAGGTATATTACTGAAGGAGACCAGTCTGTTATAAAGCATTTAATCTCCTCGGTCTAAGTCCTCTGCAATTCCATTGTATTATAGCCGCAGCTTTCCCCAGGGTCATCCTTTGGAAATCTGCGGCTTCTGTGTAGAGCTGGTAGAGCCCCCCCCCCCCCGTCCAGACTGAAGGTCCTGGCCACTGAGCTCCATCAGCTCCTTTCTTCCTCCCTCTCTTCCCTCTAACGCTCCAAACTTATTGTAAAGTTGAATAGGGCCCTCCGACCCTTTGCTCTTTGTCTGTATTTTCAACCTAGGTGTGTTTTTCGCTGTTGTTACTTCTGTCTTTTGTCTTTGTTGTTTTGTGGTCGTTGGTTTCGTTGGTGGTCTAGGTTTCTGTTGCGGTGGTTTTGATTGTGTTACACTTGTCGATGCTGTCATCGTCTGTATTGTCTTGGTTGTTGCAGACTGCTTTGATGGTTTTGGGAACGTGTAAGAGATGTGTTTTGGAAAGCTGCTGTCCTTTGGCCAGGTGACATCTGCTTGGGTGGCAGGAGAGACTTTTGCAGTCTCCACAGCTCCAGCATAGCTCTTGAGCTGCGATTCCTGAGATCTTCTCAATCCCAGTGTTCACCACATTGGCGATGCTATTTATTCTCATCATAAAAAGAGTCACTAAATGTGTCTCTGGCCTTCTTTCTATGTAATGTTGGAGGCTTTTATTTTTTGTATTTGTTTCTCTCCTACCCATCTCTGACATGTTTTGCTGTTTGCAGGATGACTGCCCAGGCAATAAACAGTGTATCCTGGTTACCGGAATGCCTCCCCTGGCCACATTTCTCGCAGGTAGCTGGTCTACTGCAGTTCGACTTAAAGTGGCCATACCGTTGGCAATTAAAGCAGCGGACAGGGTGGGGGATGTAAATTTCAACCCTGACCTGCATATAGCCAATCTCTAGTGTTTTCGGGGGTTTGTGGATATTAAAGGTTAGGAGAGCTTTTTAAGTACGTAGAAACAGGCAATGAGAAACTAAAGAACCCCAAACTTAAACAAAAACCCTGTCGGATCACAAACACAATGCCAAACAAACTATACACACCATGCAATAGGGAACAAAAGGGTCTTTGTTACTACTGAGGTTCAGAAACTGCCTCAGCAGCCAACCCCAAAACAATACCCTAGCCCAACAACCACAAACCACCCCAAAACAAAGTCCCACCCGTCAGCCAACCGGCCCACAAAGGCCACCGCGCCCGAAGGCAACACCACACGTCCAAAGGCTACCACACGCCCGAGGGCAACACCACGCCCAAAGGCAAAAACACTGAAAAAGCACTGGGCAAATACAGGTGCACCTTGCCCAAGGGTGCCCCGGAGGCAGCTGTGGCAAAGGGTAACCTCATTACTCCCACATTTAAACGAACTCCACAACCGGATGCTGTTTAAAGTCCTAAAGGTTAGGATAAAGGTGCCGGTGGGCTTTCTTACACCATCCCTTATCACTGAAATACGGTGGAGGTGGCTTACATAGTGAGATGCCAGGCCATCAAGAATCTCTTCGTCAGAACAGTTCTTGATGTCCTGGCATCTAACAACACCCTTTGAGCTATTAAGTGACCTGTGAGGGGTCACCCGAACTGGCACGTCAACAAATGATTTAGTTTTCAGGTTGTCAGCTTGGGTGTTGCGGCTGACCTCAACAAGGTCCCTAGAGCGCAGCCTCTTGGTAGATTTTGAGGTGCCCACAACACCCTCAACGCCTTTTTGTTCAGCAAAAGGTGACAGGTTTGTAAGGGTCTTCTCGTCACCACTACTGGAGATGACAAGAAAGCTAGGCCAGTTAGGAGCGGCTTCTGGGTCGGAGCTGGACCCAGAGTTGCTCCTAAAACGTTTGTTAGCAAGTTTTCATGAGTTTGAGGAATCCAAAGTAAAAAAAAATTCATCACCGGTGCTCCCCACCCACCATGGAGCCCAACAAGGGGACATCAAAAGTGAGTGAAAAAAAAAAAAACACGAACCGATGCCAGGGACACACTAGGGATATACTCAAGGCCATTAAGAAATTAACCCTCATTGACCTTATTAAGCAGCCGCCTTCTGAGAAAACCACTTCTCTGGTACACACGGGCGAAGTCTGCGTGGTGACGAGAGCATGAAAAGTTAGCGCTAAGTTTTTTACGCAAATGGTTATAAAGCAGGTAAGTGGAATCTCAGGGCTAGACGCCACGAGCCGATTGGTTGAACCAGGCCTATTTAACCCCCCGACTAGGTGAATTTGAGGCCAAAGTCGTGTGTGTTAGGACCAGATCGCAGTCATAGCCTTCATTCAACCAGCGACACGGGTCGCTCTCACGACAAACGAGTTGTCCCTGTTAGTCGCCTCTTACGACATGCTGGGAAAGCAGCGGGACAATTCTACATCCCCGAACCAGCAGGGGATGTATGTGTGTGTACGTATGTGTGTACGTATGTATGTATGTATATATGTATGTGTGTATGTATGTATATGTATGTGTATGTGTGTGTTACAGAGCTATCAACTCTAGGACTTGTGTGTTGGTACACACCTGCGCTTTAACGACATTTGGTGTGTGACCGTCAATTTGAGGACGTCCTCAAATTGTAAAACTGGGGAACCGATTAAAAATGACCCCAAGAGGCTCCTGTATAATTTTGGGGAAAGTCCTCAAATTGTCAAAGTCAGACCCACATTTGTCTGAGCTGTGTGTATAGTAGAAAATCCTTTTATGAAGAGCGCCGCCTATGTCCTCAAATTGTCATTTCATTAAACTGCTGCACGTGTATTACCTTTGACATGTGTGTCTCTTCAGTAATATCTTGAATGAGCAGTATACAGTAGTCATAGGGGTAAGATGCAGGGGGATAGGAGGCTGCAGCCCCCTCCTTCCCATTTGAGCAGAAAATTTGCTTTTTATCGGGTAACATGTATGCTATTTTCGGGCAAATATGCATGAACTTTTCGGGCAAAAGTGTTGCAGCCCCCTTAATTTTAAGTGGCCCTGTACGCCTGTGAGTATACTAATTTTAATAAAGCTATTAGCTCATATGTGAAGTGGGGTTACAGTTCTCTTTAGCTAGGGTTACCATATTTGGTTGTGTAAAAGGAGGACATCGCCAATTTCCCACCTACAATCCCCGACAAAACAAATGAAACAAAATCGCCGAAACTGTCATGATAAGTTTCACTCGCTAAAGACTCTCCCAGAACCCCCACTCCCCCTTCAATGTTGTGCCCTAATTCCAGCTTTCAACCATTTTGAACCAACACTGAACGGGGAAGCGGGGATTTGTTTCATTTACTTTTGTCAGGGATCCTTGAAGCTCTGGATTAATTATATAAAATCGGGCACTGACATGATGCTTATTACCTGACATCCAAATGCTGCTCTAGAGTATGATGTCGAGCACTTTACAACTATCATATTTTTACTAATTTTGAATAAAAATCCAGTCGAACATATTGCAACAATGGGGAATGGGAGGGAGAAAAAGAGAGTATAGGTGCAGGGAGGCAATATTAGTCCTTCCTGATAGATATAGCAAGAGGGGTGAAAGCTTACAAGAGTGTTTCAGAATTAATGCATTTTCCTTGTAAGTGTATTGACCATCACCATCTTTACTGATAATGCCTGCGTGGGAAGAACTCGGTAAAATTTTTTGAAAAATGTATAACGAAAAATATGTCTTTCCAACCTTCCACATTATTCTACAAATGAGGTTGAAAGATCCCACAGGCCCCTACAGAGGTTGGAGATGTACCTCTGTTTTCCGAAAAGTGTCGTGATCAGAATACTTCACAGGCGAAGTAAAAGGTCTTCGCACTCTGATTGGTGGGGGGGGGGGGGCGGGGCGAAATCTTGTTCCCCCCCAATTAGGATGATATGCTGCCATAATATGGCATTGAATAGGATAAAATTACTTCAAAGTTTGTCAAACATTGCACCATTTTGCATCCAGGGCAGTTTAAATAGTTAAAAAATTTCCAAAGGGGGAGGGGAACCTCCTCCCCTTGGGACCCCTATCCCAGGACACTGATCACTAGCATTCACTTCTGCCCCCTGCCCCCGCTTTCAAAGAGCGTCCCACGCTTATGTAGTTCCATGTATTATTACCTTAATATTGGCCTTGAGATGGAGTGCAAACAGTAACGAATGCGCGCGCGCGAAACAGGCAGAAATTTTTCATTAAATAAGATATCCTTGACAAAACCTGCATTCAGACTCTGCATCGAGAAATTTTCAATTCCCCAACAAACCTATATGCTAATCAAAAAACCAGTCTTTTACCTGAAAATTCGTACACAGCTCTCAAGACTTGCTGTACTTCTCAGGGAGTTGCTATTGGAAGATATTGATAATAGGAACAATATAGACGCAAAATTTGAAGCACGCGAAAAAATTGATAGTTTACAAAGGATTTGCGTAAATTCTGATAGTTTGAGAACCATTTGTGATAGAAAATGTTTACAATAGATCCATCACTTGGTCCAAAACACACCTCACCCTACCCCCTACAGAAATCTATAGCTTAAACGCCTTTTGGGATCATTTTAAAATTTTCAGAATTTTTTTCAGCACCTGTCCATCATGCCCCCCGTGTCGACGCCACTGGGTGCATCCACAACTTAATTTAAAACCATGAAATTGGGACAAAGATGTCGAATGTCCCCCACAGCCAATGGGGCCAGGGGGACCTTGCCAAGGGGAAGCTCCCCCTTGAATGATTGTTTGGTCCCCTAGAAAATACAGTGCCATAGTGCATTTTAGTATGTACAGTTTCGCCTCCTAAGAACATATTTTACCCTGGAAGCTATTTTGCCCCTTCAGTACCCTGTCTGGCTACCAGCATCCCCACTCCCCATTCTCCCTTGGACTCCCAATTGGGCATTGTCCCTGGACTTACTGGGGGACTTGCAGTGGACCCTGGGCACAACGCCCACAGGGGAACACTGCACGTCACTTCGCCTCCAGAAGTGCTCGGCCTATCATTTTGGTGTGTCCATTTGGCAAACCCTGAATCCCTAAAGCCCCCACTTCGAAAAGTCTGGGACTCCACTGCTTCCTTGGCCCAAATAGTAAGCCTGTTGAGACCTTTGCTCACAAGTGGGATTGCCAAGCAAACGGCATACCTAAACCCAGCCATAAGCCCCCATACTCCCTTTTATACAAGACACAGTCCCTCTCAGGCCGGTAGCCAGACAAGATACTGAAAGGGGGAGAAAAAGCTTCCAGGGGCGAAATATTTTTTTTATGGGGGTGGGGGAGACAAACTAAAATGCGTAAAGGCAACGGCAGTTTTTATCTAGGAGAGATTTTTTGCAGGGGCTTTGCTTCCTCTTCCCCCTGGCTACCAGCTTGGTCCCTCCTCGGACCAACCTGCCCAACCTCATCCCACCACCCCCTGCTCTAGATGCTTTGTAGCTTCGGGTCTTCCTTGGGAGGAAGCGTGGGAGTATGAATTGCCTCCTGGCACTTGCCCCTTTACTTTAAAAAGCTCTCCGACGCCAGTGCCTACGAATAAGTAGCAGTCAACCTGAAAAAGCTAGCCAGTCTCAGAATTGGTAGACAGGCCATGAAAATATTGTGTGTTAACCCCAAATTTCAGAATGAGCCCTTAAACATCTTTTGGAGGTGCTACCATGAGTTTCATGACGGTGACCCCAATGCTTCCGAGGGCTTGCCTTGGACCTCTGGCCATCAGAGTAGCCTACGTTGAACTTTACCTGTAGCCCTTTTGCTGACCTCTGGAGGCCTTCCGAAAAACTTTCTTTTCCCTTGCAGCATCTGTTCATATCTTCCTTAAATGTGGGCAAACTTTCTCATACTCTGTATCTCAGAGAAGGAGAAATTGCCATGCAGTAAAAAGAAGAAATACTTGTACACTCACCGCTGATACTCCCGCTTTACATGGATTCGTCAGTGCTATCTGGGTGGACTTACCACACAATTCCCTGTGGTGCACTTCCCCTTACCAATCTCTGGCCTTGTCAGAAGGTAGCAAGTTCTACCTATGTACTAATTATCAAATTGTAATTTCTGGTCTATTTAGTGTTCACCTGATGTCATTTGAAGAGGGCTTTGCCCTCTGGACCTCATCGGAATGTTGCTCCTGGATCCCACCAGAGGCTCCAAAGCGATTCCTAAGACTCCTCACCTAGGCTTTTCCCCTATCCCTCTAACATGCCCCCGTTGGTTCATTAAAGCTTTTAGTTATTTATTCCCATTCATCATTTTTCGGAATTGACACTTCCGATGGCTGCTTTAAGTATTTTGATAGAATGGGGCAAGTGTCGTATTGTTAGGACATAAATATAACTTGCATTTTGAATGTTGTTTATGATATTGCCTTCTGTCAGAGCCAACAAATATGGGTTATAATTTGGGATACAAAAATCGACTTATATGTTGCCCTTTGGCCCGACATATGGTTCATATGCGTATGAAGCGGGGGGGGGGGGGGGGATTGAGGCTAATGGCCCTTAATAAAAAAACGTGGTGGAAAGCATGCCCCCTCCCTACAATTCAAGGAAAAGACACCCTTATTTGTTTCCTTTGTAAAAGAAAAGTCAAAATATTTCAGTATTTTTTTTTCTTTTTTGCAAAATTTGCACAATATGTTCCACCAAATTGCACCGAAGAAACATAGCTCACATAGTTAAAAATTTTCCAAAAGGGAGGGGACACTCCCTCTCCTTCAACATTCCCCCTCCCCCTTACTGCGGTTCGAAACAAAGTTCAGCCTCAGCTCCAACCACCTTCCTTCGCCTGTGTTTTGGTCAAGTATTTGTTCTTTTATTGCACGTTGATAGGAGACACTACTCGTTTCAACATCTATTCTCTACAGTCCAGTCCATCATCATTTGATCTCACAACCCGCATGACATGTTTGTCAAGTAACAAAGAAAATGTTTGTTTTTATTCTAGAAGGATATTGCAATGTGCAGCTTTCAAATTTGCTCCTGAATTTCCACTTAATAAGTGATTCTTTTTGCGTTTACCTTTTATGCTAATGTTATTTGATATATCATACGTCTGGGCTATATTCTCTCCTTCAGTAATATTTTCAGTTTAAAAGAAATTATGCATGCAATGCCTCCAAATAGACTCCAGTATGTTACCGTTCCATATTTTGCTTTTCTATGCGTAGAAATCAATCCACTCCGGCCAACCATAGACATCTGGTAACCCTACTTGAGTCACAGCAGGAGACGCGAGTCATTTTCCCTGACTTGAGTCTTCAATTGGACTCCAGTCATGCTATACTCGAGTCTGAGTCGAGACAAGTCATTTTTAGGTGGTTACTTAAGTCAAGTCATATAGGGTTCCAGACTCGAGTCAAGTCATTTTGGCTGATGACCAAGTCAAGTCAAGTATGCGACTTAGCCGACTCGAGTTTGAGTCAATGACTTGACTTGTTACAACACTGCCTATAGGACTGGTGTTATACTGGGCCCCTCGTCCTAGGGAACTTCAGTGGCGGAGCTACGGAATTCGGTCAGAGGGAGCAAGAATGGCCTGTAGGGGCGTTTTGAAATACTTACGGTAGATACCGTATGCCTCAACACAATCTAAGTCATGGATTTTTAACCTTTTCTTTTAGATTTCCTCACCTCGTGATGTGCTTTCCATTCTCCCTTCCCTGGTATTTCTATTAAAACATGTTTCCATTTTCAATGATTGTCTTTGGCTCTAGCAGATTTAGAGTTCATTCTCACAAAGTAAGTCCCTTTTTGCATGAAATTTTGAATGTGGACCTGACAAAAATACGAATATTAACTAAATTATCATGGTTACCTTTATAGTAGTATGTGAAAGGAAAGGAAAGGATAAGGGCTAGGTATAACTGGACAAGGAACATGTCGTAAAGCCTGCTACGTAGGCAGCCTAGCACCACCTCTGGAGAGCAAACTTAGGAGGAGTCAAATCATGACCTTTAATTACACAGTTTAAACATACATGTCAGTATGGATTATTCGCCTCTTTTCCTACTTTACTACGTTCTTTTCTTGTCGAATACGGCTTTCTCAAGACGTAAAATCAATTCAGAGGCCGCAAAGACAAGCTCCGGGGCGCATCCAGCCATTTTGCCCCAAAATGGAAGTTGTTTGCCATCAAATGCCTATCAGATCACCCCTCGATTGTACAAACACTAGACGCTATTACAAAAATTCCAAATGCAGTTGTGAGATTGTTTTCAATAAAAGAGAAAGGGTTAGGGTTTGAGTTGCTGCATAAACAAAAAAAGTAATTAGCGTTCTTTAAGGAAAACATGGACAGGACTAAAAAGAAAGAGAGAATGCTGAAAATACAAGAGAAAAAAAAAGACAATAACTCCATAAAAAGGAATTGCTGAATAACAAAACGAACAAAAAAGTTCTTAAAACAAAGGAAAGAATGCAATGCATAAATGGTTTGGTATTTCAGAAAAGAAAAAAAAAAAAGAATGTTGAAAAAAAAAAGAGAAAAAGGAAACAGTGATTCTCTCCGAAAAAGGAAGTTGCTGCCAACGGAACAAGCAGATAATAAAAGAAAGGAGTGAAGAGTTAAAAAAGTTGCGCTGCATTTTAAAAATGGAAAATACCAGAAATGTGGGGAAATGGTGAAAACTGTAAAAACCCACCAAAAAAAATTGAAAAAAAAAAAAAAACAGTTGTACAGCATTACAAGAAAAAAAATGCCATAAATAACAGAAAAAAGGTAAAAACTGCAAGAATATCCTTTCATGTATGCCTTCTTGATATAATCAGAATCTTACTTGTAATATGCTGCCAGTAGATTAGGGGCGAATTGGTAGTCAGCACTTGGGGGTTCATTGCAAGGATTCTAATTCTGACTCTGATTATTCTCTTTGTAACAACTGTAAGCTACATAACCAAGGTCGCCTCAGGCTAGCCCTAGCTAAGTTAAGACATAAGACCTAGGACCAGGTTGCTCTCATGGATCGATGACCCATATTTCGAACACCTTAGTGAACAAATTCTTGGCACATTTTCACATATATTCCAGTTCAGAAATTATGCCCTGCTGTGTCAGTTACTTTTATCCGAACATCTTCCATTGCAGTAAAGTGGGCCTAGGCTTAGCTTTTTCTCTTACTTTACTTTGTTAAATGTGGATGTTTTTGATGGCCATTCAAACTTTGAACTATAATTGTTGGCCTTATGTTTGATACATGTTGTTGAAATGTACAAAAAAGAAAAATGTACAAAACACACAAAGATCTTTGGCACGGGGTATCATATGGAATTGAATCAATGCTGATTGGCCAATATTGCGGCTGTGGCTAGTTAGTTAGTTAGATAACATTTAAGGACACATCAACACGGATGTGTTATATAGTGTCAACTAGATAAATTCGTTATAAGTCCTCCCCTTTGGTCGCCTCTTACGACAGGCGGGGAATACCGTGGGCATATTCTACAACCCCCAGCCCACAGGGGGCCCAACCTTGGGGGGGGGGGAGGGGCTTGCTCGGTTTTGTGGCGCCGACAACCCGCCAGTCATGGGATGAGTAATAACGGTATCATGCGCGCATTTTATAGGCTAGAGTTGGGGACAAACTACTCGCCACGCACTACCTCCTCACCCCACCTGGATGCAGTTTAACGTCTTACCCAGGACATTGCGGCTGTTGCATATGGTGTATCTCAGTCACAATGTTTTGAAGGAAACATTCTTGAAGTGGCACCCAGTTGTCTACAAATGTATATTGGAACATGGCAATATAGCTGAAAAGGCTGTTGGAACAAGAAGTTACCATCTGAGCAAGGCTACTGCCAGCTCCCCCCCCCCCCCCATTTACATTAATTTTTATAGCTAAATCTGTAAGTGCATATTTACGCATCATAGAGGGCATTTAGGGCAACTAATAGATTTTGTGTTAGGCACAGGCATGCATATGATATTAGCCCTAGACCATTGCTGTTTATATCCATTATAAGCCTTGGCCTACTCTACACCACAGCCCTTATGCAGACTACACAAACTTTTCAAACATCCCAGTCATGATGGATGGTAACTTGTGTACCAGCAGAAAACTCCTTTGAGACCCTTTGAAACAAATTCCATAGCTCGAGAAAGGTTTAAATGGGTTTCAGATAGTTCCAGACATGATGAATGGGCCCTTAAAAAGATCTGGCTTGTTCATAGGGTATTTTTCCCCTTTGTCCAGTTTTTGTGAAGAACGAAAAGCCTTTTTTTTATTATTAAAATTTCTTTGTGGACTATTAAATTTTCTTTTGGACAAACAAAAAAGGAAGACAGGTTGTCCAATGGATGACCATAGGATTTTCTTAAAGTTAAAGCCTGCAGGGTGATTCTACCTTTTCATGCATTCATATACATGTCGTCTGCAATGCTAACGGTGCCAGCATAAATATTAAAAGCACATATCACATGTTCGTTGATATGTGTATAGCCAGCAAATGGACTGCACCATGACTTAGGTCACCTTGTAGAATTTCATGATGAATGCTGGCAACTTGTCTTAAATATCCAAGTTTATAAGGCAAAGTTTCTAACCTACTTTTGGTTTGTTATGCAGATGATGCGCAGACAGTCCCATTTGGTCAAGGCAAGGAAGGCTTGTTTGAACAGTGAGGACCAAGAGGGTTAGTTAGATGTTAGATGGGATTTAACGACACATCAACACAAATGTGTTATGTAGTGTCAGCAAGATAAAAAACGGTAAAACTAAAGAGAAACTGTTGGGAAAAATCCTAAAAGTCTAGACAAGATCAAACGCGGAAGTCATGTCAAAACTTCCTGTAAAGGTTACTTTCTTTGAGAAAGTCCAAAATGAGAGACGGATGTATGTGCTCGAACAATGTCTTCAGGTGTGGCACAGTGTAATACTTCTGACGAATATGGGAGTATTCATAGCAGTCGACGAGACTGTGACTGACGGTGACATCACAATGACTGGGGACAATATATGGTCTTTCATCCCCGTGTAGCAAATAAACATGGGTTAGGTAAGTGTGCCCGATGCGAGCCCTAGTCAGTACCAAATCGTCTCTCCGTTTTATATGGCACTAGTGGGGCAGATGAAGGACATTTGCCAGGGATATGTGATTGGATTTGTCCCTGCATTCAGGGAGGGGCTGAATGCCAGAGCTTGAAGGGAGGGGCTGTGCTTACAGTTGAAAAGTGCACAACTGCAGCTTGCAAGTTTTAAAAGTAAAGTTGTGATAATAGAGTACTGCAGGTGAATGGTGTAACATCCAGCTAGGTGAAAAAAAGTGTGAAAGTCCATTGATGTTCAGTTTCTTTGGTAGATAATTTGGGTGAGGGAAATTTTAAATTGAATTCATATTCAAAAGTCTTGCAAAGAGTGTCTTTACTACAAGTTTCATCTTTATACTAACAGCTGAACTAGTATTATACCAATTTGAGGACATGAATGTGTGTTTAAATGTATCATAATAATTGTATGAGAATTCACATTCTAAATTAGGTTCTATTTGAGGACATTTTTATAACATAATGATTGTAGAACAATTAGAGGACTTTTACTGTATTAACTAGATGTTATATTATTTATACCGATGAGAAGTGTGTCATTGTGCAGTTGTTTACATAAGATGAATTTTACAGAAAAGCATAGACCCTGGGCATGGCTGACAAATTACTGTTCAGAAAGAGAAGTGTGTAAAGAGCAGTTTGAAATAAAAAAAACCAGTTTTAAAATATTCTCTTAGATGTAAGGAGTATGTATCCAGTGTTCTCCACTGATTTAATTTTTGTCTGGGTGCTCAGAAGATAATGGTTAATAGCTTTTAAAGAGAGGGGGTGTTCTCTTTGAAAAATGTTTGCTAAAATAGATGATAAATTTAATTATGGAGTTTTTTAATGACTAAGTACATTTCTGATTATGCTTACTCAATGTTTACACTGAAGTTATTGCTGTTTGCTCTGTTTTAAGGTTTGCATTGCTCATTTTTCTCTGGGTGGCTCAACTTTTTTTTCCGAGTGGTTAATTGTTTCTGGGTGCTGATCAACCTCTGCAAATCTTTTTTCCCGGGTGCAGCACCCTAACAAAACAGCTAATGGAGAACACTGTGTATACAAGTCTACATTTTTCTACTGTAGACAGCTTTGGTGGATGGTATTTTGGTGAATGTTGAATGTAATCATACGTTAGAGAAAATGCAGTAAATTCAGGGAAGTTTACTTGAGCTAAATATCCATTTAAAAGTTTCTCTGACTCAGAAACAGATCTATAGATGTTGTTTTGACCCAAGAAGGTGACTGTGACATCTTTCTGAGATAATATCTTGTCAACTTTCTCTTTACTCAAACAGTTGAATTAGTAATACATCAATTTGAGGACATGCATGTGTGTTTAAATGTATCATTGCTGATGCATTGTACTTGAATTTACATTCTAAACTTGGTTCCAGTTGAGAACATCGTTTTTATCCTAAAAATGGGTAACATGTGGACATGTATTTTAATTTTATTTCTTACATAAAATGGAGGACTGTAAGTACATGACTACAGCTTCTTTTAATATGGTGGAAGGTTATTTTACATCATTGCAGTTATTGTAATGGAGATGATAACTTGGATGTGCTTGTTATATCAGTAGGGGTTACATTTGAAGACAAAAATTGTTCTCTTTGTCAAGAATTATGTCTTTTCTCTGTACTGATTGATCAAGTTTCTGATTTTCCATTTATTACCAGATAAATGTGGTACCATACTCAGTTGAAGAAGTGTTTGACAATAATGATGGTGAGTTACTATAGAAGACATTGCAGTTACTAAAGTGCATAATATGGGTGTATGCTCACTAATAAAACAAGACCATAATGCATGGTCAGTAGCCTTTTCTTTGAGTATTCGCAAAAATAGATGTACTACAATACATCAATTTGAGGACATGATTGTTTCTCAATGTATCATTACATTGCATTAGAACGTAGTCTTAATTTGGTACTGTTTGAGTACATTTTTATATCTTGAAGAAACTTGATCGATTAGAGGACAGAGGATGAAAAACTTTAATGACAAAACTGTTTGTTAGAAAAGTTTATATGAAGGCAGAAGTAAACTCAGAACATGCAAGCAGAGTAATTGCCCAGAAAAATTAAGTTTAGCATAAAAGAGTGATTTTAGAATATACTTTGTTTTTAAACTATGAATCATTCTGGGAATTGATGTTTGCAAACATCTCTACATTCAGGCAAATTTGGGAGCATTTGTGTAAATGGTAACAAATAACTTGTATTGTTCAAAAGTATAATATGGGTGTAAGCTGTCTGAAAGAAGAGTAAAGTGCTTGAAGCTAATGAGCCCTACCTCTTCAAGTATTTTCAGGTTTTTATTCATAAGAGTGCTTAGCCAAGCCATCACTCAACAATTTTCAAAAGAGAGAGTTGATATATATATCAAATGAAGGATTTTTTTATTTTGTGAGATAAAGAAATCTACAACAGCAACAATCCCCAGTACATGATGTAGTAGTCACTAGCTAGGGGAACCAGCAGGTGAATGCTGCTGTTACTACTATTCACTGGATTTAGACCTGCACATACAGCAGCATTAGAAGGAAAAATTTCCCTTAGTCACATCTCTGGTAATGTAAAGTGTTTGTTTAGACATTATGCATGTGTATATGCCAGTAATGGGTTTGCATTGTTCTTTTCTAGGCTTCTCACTGGATGGGGAAGCCCAGTCTGTACTAATGAGAATCATCAGTGGGTCTGTAGCACCAGAAAATGAATGGCAAGGAGAAGCAGAGGGAGGTGCAGAGGAAGACTCAATGATTCAGAAACAGATCCTGAGAAAGATCCAGATTACCAGTATGAATGTTCTGACTCAAATGATTCAGAGACAGATCTAGCAACAGACCCTGTAAAAGATCCAGATTACCAGGTTGAATGTTCAGACAGTGATACTGAGGAGCAAGATCAGGGTATTTCAAAGACGAGATTAATTTTTCAAACCTGAATTATGTCTCAGAGGCTGCTGGCCCATCCACTAGTGGTGAGGTGCATCATACATTAGATGAGCTTCTAGTTCACTCTTCTGCTGGTAGCATGAAAAAGATAAAGTGGGACTTCTGTGTATTTTGTTGCAAGCCCTACTCCAAAATAGCACGGCATCTAGAGAGTGCCCATAATGGTGAGATGGAAGTGGCACGTGCCCTCAGCTTAGAGAAGAAGTCTAAAGAGAGGAAAGAAATTTTTGACAGACTGAGAAAAGCAGGTGACTACGAACACAATATGGAGGTACTAAAGGACAGAAGAGGATCTTTGTTGTCTACAAGACGCCCAAATATGGAGAGACTGCAGCTGGTGATACTTTCTTGCCCTGCTCTAATTGTCGTGGATTCTATCCAAAAAAGTATATTTGGAGACATGCAAAATTATGTAAAGGTATGTCAGTATCCTCATGCAAGTGTCAGCATGTGAGAGAGTCCTTAGCTTTGCTCCCTGTGAAAGAGTTTGTTTCAAAGCAAATGAAAGGAATTCTTGACAGTATGACACAGGACGACATTGCTCTCATGATTCAAAATGATTACATGTTGCGTTTTGGAGAGCACTTCATTTCAAAAGCAGGCCACAAATCCCACTCTGAAAGATACATAGCACAAAAAATGAGGGAACTGGGAAGGCTCCAGGAGTTTCACAAGATTACCCAAACACCAATGGCATGTTTTGACCTTGTAAATCCTCTTAGATTCGACAAAGTCATTGAAGCAACAAAAGAATGCTCAGGATTCAACTCTGAAGACAATACCTTTCAGATACCATCACTTGCACTGAAAACAGGGCACAATCTGAACAAGTGTGAAATTGTTTTGGCTGAGTCAATTAAGAAGAAAGGTAGTGAAGTTCAGCATGCTGCAAGAGAGTGCCAAGAGTTGATGACAATTGAGTGGGCAAGAAAAATTTCTAGTCATGCTCTGAGGCAGCGTGATAAACAGCAATGGCAAAATCCCCCAAAAAAACTCCAACAGAAGATACCATTTCCCTGAATACGCGCTTAAGAGAAGTCGCCCGAAAATGAAGGAAGACATTAACTCCCATGGTGTGACATCAAGTAACTATGGACAACTGTGCCAAGCCACCCTTGCTCACGTGATCTCATTCAACAGGAGAAGACCTGGGGAGACCCAGTACTTGAAGCTTACTACATTTCAGAATAATCTAATCACAACGAGTGATGCTGGTGATGACATAATTCAGTCGCTGAGCATATCTGATAAAGTTGCCATGGACAGACTTTCACTGCTATATTCAAGAGGCAAAAGGGACCAAGGAGTTCCAATTATGCATCCGGATGATCTGAAGGAATCAGTTGAAGTCCTTTGTGAAAACAGAAAGGAGGCAGGTGTACATCCTGATACTATCTATGTGTTTGCCAGATGTGGAAGTTCCCTGTAACCTTTCCGAGGATGTGATGTGATGAAGAAGTTTGCCTCAGACTGCGGTGCAAAGAACCCTGAAAATCTTACTAGCACAAAACTGAAGAAACACCTAGCCACAATGAGTCAGATCATCAAACTGAAAGACAACGAACCAGAACAGCTCGCAAATCATTTAGGTCATGATGTGGCCGTTCACAGGGAGTACTATCGCCTCCCTCAGGAGTCGCTGTCGTTGGCTAAGGTTAGCAAGCTTCTTTTTGCAATGCAGGCTGGAAAACTTCATGGGTATAGAGGAATGTCTCTGAATGAAATAACAGTAAGCTCATTAGAAGAGGCAGACTTGGATGAAGAATTTCTTAGTGATGGCAGTGCAGCACTTGCGAGCAGTTCTGAAAGAGATCAGCTTGTGAAGAAAAAGCCAAAGGAACGAAAGTGAAAGGGGGCAAAACACCAGCTACAAAGTAGTGGCGAGAATGTTTCTAGTGACAAACAGAAAGAACCACAAAATCACAAGGAGACAAAGAGAGATAGAGGTTGTGAGGTGATTCAGGCAGTCAAAGAAGGATCAAAGATGAGGCAAAAGGTAGTAAAAAAGCTATGGTCACAGAAGGAGCTTGATGCCATCCGAAGTCATCCAGGTCTCTTGAAGCACCTTAAACGTGGTCACCAAAGGGCAAAGCTGTTTGTAAAGATGCACAGATGAAATTCCCAGTGTTACAAGAAAGAACATGGATCCAAATAAAGACCAGAGTTTGGAACATGATAAATTTTGAGAGAAAAAAACTTGGCAGTTAGCAGTAACTCATAAACTTCCATAACATATTAAAGCAAGCTTCTTATGCCTGGTTATAGTGTGAAGTAATGTGTTTTAATTTTTCCAACATGTCTTCATAACTTTTGGTGGGATTTGTTTTGAGAGATGAGAAACTTCTTGTTATAACTTCCAACATTCCTGTTGTTACAATTAGCAATATAACTCTTTTGCTATTAATTGTAAGTTGTTTTATACAGACAAGCCTTACTCTAAGGGTTTCAACTGTCAGAGATACCTTGGAGACGCTACTACTAAACCATGTACACCAGCAAGTGTTTCTCTTAACAGCTGTAGGTGACTTTTGATTTGATACAGCAGTCTAAATGTTGCAAGCGTGAAGATGTAAAAGATTAACCTACATGGTGTTTGTGAATCTTGGTGGCTCAGATTTTTTTTTTTTTTTTTTGGCCATAGTTGCATGTGACAGTTAAGTACTTACGATGTAACTAAACAGCCTTGATCATATGTATTTACTTAAAAATTTTGTTCTGAAGCCTAAACCCTGCCCAGTGTTAGAGAAGGAACAGGAGTCTTCACAGTACCTGCATTTCACATATACTGTAATTAAAAAAAAAAAAAAAAAAAAAAAAACCCTTTACTAGTGTTACCTATGAATTGGATTCTGCCTTTCAGTCAAAGTTTGATGTTTATAAAGTCACACGTCTTCAGATAAATAGCACATATTGTATTAATACTTTGCTAGGCTTTACCTAAGGAGCCTAGAAGTCAAAGAAAAAAAAAAAAAAACTTGCTTATTTGCTTCGTTGTGTAGGAGATAAAGTACTTTGTGTCTGATTCAGCATTGCTTGATAATTGTAGTTGAATGTTCTGCTTGCAATTGGTTATTCACTAGTTTTAATGCATTTACAGCTTTAAAAGAGTTGGTGTTTGATGTGACACATCTCCTTAAGCCATGTGAACAGTTTGATGTTTATCATACATTGGGTGTAAGTCAGAATTTTTGTCAGACTAATGTGTGCTGCATTTCCATGGTACATAGACAGAGGCAGTGTACAGTATGATCAGAATCCAACATACAAGCTAGGTCCAGTTGGTGTCATACCAGCCACAGTAAGTAATTAACTCTGTAAGAAAGTGTGATCTTACTTGATGTTAAAAGTTTGAGGTAGGATGAAGGAATGGTTATCAGACTAACCACTCATAAATACTCTACAGCGATCCAACCACATGGACCGGCAAAATGTCTTTAGTTTTTCTGTATATTCATTGAATATGTTCATTTCTACTTTGCTGTAAATTTCTTGCCCTTCCTTGCATTCCTCAAGCATAATATACTAGCTTTGGGTAACTGCTCACGCTAAGTTTAGCTCAGGTTATGACTTTGCATACAAAAACTATGATTAAATATTTCACCTTCTATATTGTTTGGTAATTAAGGAATTTGTGGTTAAATTCCATTGGTTCCTATTCTAGATTACTTAAAAATATTCCAATTAAAAGCATTTATTACAGGATGAGTTTTTAGAGCTTAGCACTTAAGTTTCATTAAAAACATTTTTTATTCCAAAGAAAATTTGAAATTCAGATTTTACATTCATTTTACATTCATACTGTTGCTGTGGAATCTTTGTTCAGCATGTTATATTTAATTCAAATTTGCCCTGGTTAAAATGCATCCTTTTGTTTCTTGCGCTAAATGTGATGTAGAGAGGCCGGTCAAGTTAGATGGGATTTAACGACACGTCAACACAAATGTGTTATGTAGTGTCAGCTAGATGAAAAAGGTAAAACTAAAAAGGAAAAACATTTGGTAAAATCCAAAAATGTCTAGGCAAAAGCAAATGCGGGAGTCATGTCAAAACTTCCTGTAAAGGTTACTTTCTTTGAGAAAGTCCAAAATGAGAACGGGATATACGTGCTCAAACAATATCTTCAGGTCTGGCACAGTGTAATACTTCTGGCGAATATGGGAGTATTCATAGCAGTCGACGAGAATGTGACTGACGGTGACATCGCAATCACAGGGGATACAATATGGTCTCTCTTCCCCGTGGAGCAAACAAGCATGGGTTAGGTAAGTATGACCGATTCGTGCTCTAGTCAATACGAAATCATCCCTCCGTTCTCTGGGGGCCGCATTACCCACAGTCCCGACCGTTGGTTTGACCTGGTATAATTTGTTCTCAGAAAAAGAATCCCACAGTTCTTGCCATTTTGATTTTATATAGCCGATGATGTTAGGACGATAATCAGTGTGGGGTACTTGGAGGTTGGTAATGTCCATCTGTACGGCTTCCTTAGCTAGCCTGTCCACCTTTTCATTTCCGTGAAACTGATTTCTGCAGTCGTACCAAATTGGAGTAAGCTTCACGAAGAGCTATTACACTAGGGTGTTTTTTTTTTCTCTCATGGCCTTGAAGAGCTAAAAGGCTGGACAGTGAGTCTGTGAACACAATGAACTGGCGGTCGTGCGAGGCCTCGATCAGCTCGAATGCCATCTTAAGTGCCTGGAGTTCGGCGGTAAATATTCATGCATCATCCGGCAGTCTGACTTGTGAGAATGCATCTCGGCATGTTGCTGCAGCCTCCACCCTGTTCGTGGCTTTCGAACCATCGGTATAGATTACATGATAACAACGGTACTTATTTCTCAGTTCATTAAAGCTGGCACGGTATACCAGTTCATTGGTTGAGTTCTTTAGATGATGTCTCAAACTAAGGTCAATAACTGGTTTGACTAACTTCCAGGGGGGAGCGATTGAGAACGTGAGCTGTGCTACGGAGTCGGGGTTTGTACACACCTGTGATAAAGCTCCACCAACGCGAATAGCAAATGAAGGGATAGCTGATGGTTTCCTCATATATATGTCACTGAACTTATGGTTGAAGGCCGTCTCAAAGGTCGGGTTTTGTCTATGACTCCTCAGTTTGACGGCAAACTGGAGTGACTTTTTCCATCTTATGTGGAGGGGTGGCTCGTTGGCTTCGATGTAAAGACTCTGCATTGGGGAGGTACGGAAAGCTCCCAGGCAGATCTTAAGGCCTTGGTTATGGATAGGGAGGAGTTTCCTGAGGCATGACTCACGTGCAGAGCTGTAAAAAACACAACCATAATCAAGTTTGGACCTGACAAGGGGATCTGTAAAGTCGAAGCAAAACGAGACGATCAGCGCCCCAGTCCATCTTTGAGACGACCTTCAACAGGTTCAGCGCTCCTTGGCACTTCCGCCTTAGATGGTCGATATGAGCTTTGAAGTTGGGCTTACTGTCGAGTATTAGGCCTAGGAACTTAGTCTGAGGAACAACTGGGATGTGAACACCGTTTAAATTCAGGTCTGGGTCGCAGTGAGCACCTCTCCTGTTGCAAAAGTGCATACAAACAGTCTTTGTTTGAGAGAAACGGAATCCGTTTTTGTCAGCCCAGTGCTGGATCTTATTAAGGCAGTTTTGCATTAGTCTCTCTATAGACCTCATGTTCCTTGAGGAACAGGTAATAGAGAAGTCATCCACAAACAAAGACTTCTCATTCCCAGCGTTAACCACACTAGCGATGCTATTTATTTTCATGACGAAAAGAGTGACTGACAAGATGCTACCTTGGGGGACACCCATTTCCTGATTATGCAACTCTGATAACACGCTCCCCACACGTACACGAAACACACGATCTTTCAAGAAATTTTGAATAAAAAGCGGCATTCTGCCCCTCAGCCCCGCGCTGTGCAAGTCTATCAGAATGCCATGTTTCCAAGCAGTATCGTATGCCTTCTCCAGATCGAAAAATACTGACACAACATGGTATCCACGGACAAATCCGTCCTGAACTGTTGTCTCCAGGCGAAAACCACTTTGATAACTAGTTATTAGACCGTTGGTTTCGAGGAACCAAACCAGACTGGAATTAATCATTCGTTCCAACGTCTTACACAGGCAACTTGTGAGGGAAATAGGGCGGTAGTTTGTAGCTTTTGTCGGGTCCTTACCCGGCTTGGCGATGGGAATGATGGTTGCTTCCCGCCAAGCAGCTGGAAAGTTGCCATTTCCCCATATACCGTTGAAAATATCTAACAGTACCAGTAAAGAGCTATCTGGAAGGTGTTTGAGGAACTGAGAGTGAACTTCATCTGGGCCAGTGGCAGTGTCATTGCTTCTTTCGAGAGCAATTCGCAGTTCCGTGATGTTAAAAACGCTGTTGTAGTCCTCAGAGTTATCCGAGATGAAGTTCACTCTGTTTTTCAACGGTATATTGGAATGCCTAGAACGCTTGTGAATAGTGATTGCTTGAGGAGTTTGATTCAAACTCATCTGCAAGCAAATTGGCAACATCTGCTGTCTCTGTGCATTTGCTACCGTCTGGTTTGGTCACATGTAAAACAGAGGAACTGACCTGCTTTCCACTGATTTTCCTTACCATATCCCATGCTTTTTTGACAGGAGTATTTGAATTTAGTTTAGATATGTACTGTTTCCATGACTCCCGTTTGCTTGATTTAATGATGCGCCGTGCTTTAGCACGAGCATTTAGGTAATTACTAAGATTAACATTAGTTGGGTACTTTTGAAAATATTAAGGGCCTTTTTGCGATCTTTGATCGCTTGTTCATAATCCGTGTTGAACCACGGCTTGTGTTTAGTACGTGGATTTGCAGAGTACTTAGGGATAGTTTTGGTAGCAATGTTCCCCAAAAGTTGTGTGAAGTGGGCTATCTGGTCTTCAACACCATTGAAAGCATCCCTGACGATCTCATTTTGGCAGAGATGGCTAAAATCAGTCCAGTCGGCTTTTTGGAGTTGCCACCTGGGGACTCTCTCTCTTCGGGCATTGGGGAGACAATATCTATGAAAAGGGGGTAGTGGTCACTTCCACATTGGTCATCGTGCACTCTCCACTGAAGGTCCATCAGAATTGCCGGAGAGCAGATTGAGAGATCAATTGCTGAGCGAGATCCAGAGGCTGGATGAATATAGGTACAAGACCCATCATTCAGAAGGCATAGATCACAGGCAGCTAACACCGATTCAATCAATCCACCTATCTCATTGGTGTAATTACAACCCCACATGTCACTGTGTGCATTAAAATCACCCAGGAGTAGAAATGGGGTGGGCAGCTGGTTAACTAGCACTTCCAGGTCATCTCGTTTCAGGCTATACCTCGGTGGGATGTACACCGAGCACACAGTAATGGTGCGGTGAAGTGTAGCTCGAATTGCCACAGCTTGTAAGTTAGTCTTTAGATGGATAGTGGAGTGTGGAAATGTTTTTTTTTTTTTTTTTTTCACCAATATGGATGATCTCCCAATTGCTCTATTGTCACCCGGGGATACAACCGTTTTGTTATACATGTCTGTGTCCCGAAGGAAAGTCTCCTGAAGGCACATCACTAAGGGAGATCAGTCTGCTACAAAGCATTTGATCTCCTCGTAATTCGGTCTAAGTCCTCTGCAATTCCATTGTATTATAGCAGCAGGTTTCCCGAGTGTCATCCTTTGGAAATCTGCGGCTTCTTAGAAGAGCTGGTGGAGCCCCCCTCGCCAGACCGAAGGTTCTGGCCACTGAGCTCCATCACTTCTCCTTCTTCCTCTCTCCCCTCTAACGCTCCAAACTTATTGTAAAGTTGAATGGGGTCATCCTACCCTTTGCTCTGTTTTGTCTGTATTTTAATTTTAGGTGTGTCTCTTGCTTTTGTTAGTTCTGTCTTTTGTCTCTGTTGTTTTATGGTCGTTGGTTTCGGTGGTGGTCTAGGTTTCTGCTGTGGGGGTTTTGATTGTGTAACATTTGTCGGTGCTGTCATCGTCTGTATTGCCTTGGTTGTTGTAGACTGCTTTGATGGTTTTGGGAACGTGTAAGAGATGGGTTTTGGGAAGCTGCTGTCCCTTGGCCAGGTGACATCTGTTTGGGTGGCAGCAGAGACTTTTGCAGTCTTCACAGCTCCAGCATAGCTCTTGAGCTGCGATTCCTGCGATCTAAATGTGTCTCTAGCCTCCTTGTATGTGATGTTGTTGGAAGCTTTTATTTTTTGTATTTGTTTCTCCTCAACCCATCTCTGACATGTTTTGCTGTTTGCTGGGTGACAGCCCTGGCAATTGACACAATGAGGTGATCCCTCACAGGTGTCACTGGAATGCCCCTCCTGGCCGCATTTCTCGCAGGTAGCTGGTCTGCTGCAGTTGGTCTTAAAGTGCCCATACCGTTGGCAATTAAAGCAGCGGACATGGTTGGGGATATAAGTCTCGACCCTGACCTGCAAGTAGCCAATCTTTAGTGATTTCGGGGGTTTTGGGGTGTTGAAGGTCAGGATAAAGGTGCCAGTGGGCTTTCTTACACCTTTTCTTACTACCGAAATCTGGTGAAGATGGGTAACATGTTAAGATGCCAGGCCATCAAGAATCTCCTAATCAGAGCAGTTCTTTATGTCCAGGCATCTGATGACACCTTTCGAGCTATCCAGTGACCTGTGATGGGTCACCCGAACTGGCACATCTACAAAAAGTTTTGTTTTCAATAGGTTGTCTGCTTGTGTACAGCGGCTGACCCCAACAAGCAGGTCCCCAGATCAAAGCCTTTTGATTGATTTTGGGGTTCCAACAACACCCTCAATAGCTTTATTCACCGCAAAAGGTGACAAGTTTGAAAGGGTCTTGTCGTCACCACTACTGGAGACGACAAGAAACCTGGGCCAGTTAGGAGTGGCTTCTGGGTCGGAGCTGGACCCAGAAGCTCCTAAAACGTTTGGTACCAAGTTTACCAGAGTTTGAGGAATCCATAGTAAAATGTGAAAACTTCATCACCGGTGCTCCCCACCCACCATGAAGCCCAACAAGGGGTCATCAAAGGTAAGTGAAAAAAAAAAAAAAAATCACAAACCGATGCCAGGGATACTCCAGTGATATACTCAAGGCCATTAATGAATCAATAACCCCGATTGACCTGATTAAGCAGCCGCCTTCTGAGAGAACCACTTCTCTGGTATACATGGAAAAAATCCGCTTGGTGATGAGAACATGAAAAGTCAGTGCTAAGTTATTTAAGCAGTGTTTTAAAGCAGGTAAGCGGAACCTCAGGGCAAGACGCCACCAGCCGATTGGTTGAACCGGGCCTATTCAACCTCCCGACTAGGTGAATTTGAGGCCAAAGTGGTGTGTTGCTACGACCAGACTGCAGTCATAGCCTTCACTCAACCACCAGGACCCTCTCCTCCACCGACACGGGTCGCAACTCACGGCAAACGAGTTGTCCCTTTAGTCGCCTCTTAGACATGCCGAGATTCTACCATTCTGCCAATTCTACACCCCCGAACCCGCAGGGGGCGAGAGGCCGGTCAAACTAACCGATAATTATTTCTTACACATATGAAAGTGGTAGAGTGAATTCACCACACTTTTGAAAGAGGAGACTAAAGGGCATCATTGGTCTACCCTTAATTCCTTTGCCGCCGTCCCCCACACGTTCTAGATCACTAATAAATAGTACGCATACGTTTAATTCTAAAGCTTGCAATGTTTGATTCTTTACTCAAACTCGAAAATGGTAGCAGCAACCATTTCTACTAATACGCAAAGGGGTTAAGGTAACACAGCAATCAAAATTAAATATATTCTGGGAGGGTTAAAACTCTTTTGTAATTCAGTATAGCTCTATAAAGCAGGGGTGGGGAACCTTTTTTCGCTCACAGGCCATTTTGAAGGTCATAATCCTTTCGCGTGCCCCCCACACAGAGAGGGTGCAATAAACTTTACCAATAGAGCACAGGCCAAGTGGCCTGGTGGTATTTTGGAGACTTGAAAGTGTAGGCAAGAACTGGGGCAAAGCCCCTCGGAAGCTCTGCATTTTGTACTCATTTGTAGGCAAACGAATTTTCATCCACTACCTTCAAATGATATAGAATGTGCAAGGCCACACAGACCAAAAGCATCACAATATGACCATTTGTCTTTTTACTTATGTATGAAGTAACAATGAATGAGCACATATGAAAAGTGCACGCTAAGCGTGCCAAGAAAACTGCTTATTTTTAAACCAACTTTATTTTCCCTTATTTTACCTTGCAAAATTACCCACTTTTTAACGTTTTATTCACTCTTCCGTCGGAGGTACAGTTCTAACCCCCCCCCCCATCCCTCTTCCCGAATCTACAGGAATAGATACAAAGATACAATGCCCACTGAGTTTCCTACTCTGATAGATAGACATACACATGTGATAGTGTAATTCTGTACAATTTGATGTAGCCTATCTGCCACGTAAAGCTTGTTACTTCCAGAGGTAAAAGGATTCTGCACCTGATTTATGTCTAACGAAACGGTTGGCATGTTACATTGTGCATACAGGGGTTTTAGTAATACATACTGTTAGTGTTTCGCAGCAGATTTACGTGAAATACCCGGAAAGTGGTACTGCATAACCAGGATAAGCGGTGGAAACCATGGGTTAAAAGATTATTGTCAATTACTTTTCAAGTGATTCTGAATTTGTATTTATGAATAACCTTGTGGGCCGGATGAAATGTTCTTGCGGGCCGCATCCAGCCCACGTACAGGCCGGAGGTTCATAGCAATAAAGCTATGAAAGTTGAAGTGTTCAACGCTGCGCTATGTCCATGAAAATAAACAAAAACAGGAATTAAGTTTGTTGTATTAAACTCATATTTATTTTGACCCCTTCTCTTTTAAATTTGACTCTTGTCAATTTATTTTGAAGGGTCTGTGACTCTTGAAAAAAAATGAGTGAAAACCCTGGGGTCGTATACTGCTTTTGTGGTTGTTGAACCGTGTGCGAAACGAGGTAGAAGATTGACCTATGTGCTGTGTATCGGGGCAAATGGTGCATACGATTAGGTAAATAACATGGGAAGTATCGCAATTGAAGGGACCTGGCCTAAGAATATAACCAAAGGGGTTTTAGGCGATTGGTGGGATCAGTATTCATATGATCACAAACCCTACACCGTGTCTTGCCACATTTTATGTTACCCTGGGGACAGGGGGTGTTGGTGTTGGGGGTGTACATTTTCCCCCAGGTGAAAATAGATATATATATATATATATGTACATTTTCCCCCTACTGTATGTTTTTTTCACACGATTTTTCCCCCAAGGTGAAAATATATATATATTTTCACCTGGGGGGAAAATCGTGTGCAAAAAACATATATTAGGGGGAAAATGTACATTCGGGGAAAAATAGTTTCCCCTTAACGTTTTCACAGACTTTATATAGGAATACGTAAACGTATGGTAACTTGCTTTCAACTACACAATCTACATACCATTACTTCAATGTCGACGAATTTACGGACACCTATCCGTTAACACTAACGGATGGCGAGCCGTTGAAATAACGTTGATTATGTCTTTAAACAGTTTATTTTACCTTAGGGGAAATATATGCTTATGTATTTTATTGTTTCATTTTCACCTTAACGAAAACGCGGCATCGTGATTTCCCCCAACGTGTTAATTTAGTGTTTTAGATATATATATATTATATATATATATATATATATATATATATATATATATATATATATATATATATATATATGTATATATATATATATATATATATATATATATATATATATATATATATATATATATATATATATATATATATATATATATATATATATATATATATATATATATATATATATATATATATATATATGTCGGTCACTTTAGGCAACGTGTCGGGTGTAAAAATGGTACTTTAAGGCGACATTGACATGGAAGGGGTACATGTACGTGTCGCCTGAATGTTCACAACGTTATAACAACCATTCGCTGCAGGTTTTGAAATGTATAAAAGTATCCTAGCGCCCTCTGTTTGGGGTTCTATATGCCAGTTGCATTAGAATCCCATATATGTATTAATTTACTACTGTAATTCAGCGCTGTGTATCATGCATGTAAAAAATTGTACGTTCGGTGGACAAACCCTTATTGAGCAATACCAATGTATTTCTGTCATATTTAATTAAACGTTGTGCGTACGTCACAAAGGTAGTTTGACATATATTCAACTTGAGGTCGTCCTGAAGATTATTGAGGTATTTGTTATCCAATTTTTACCTGCATTCACCAAGAAATGAAGATTTCCATACCAGAGCAGCACTGCTGCTGTCGCTAAACCCCTCTGATGTTATGACCCATTCAGATTTTAATCTATTTTGAACACAATCATGGTCCATACCAGCATGTAAACATTCTTCACCTAGCAGTTCAATTGTGTCAGAGATATTAAATCTTTGTAGCTAGTTCATCCCCTTATAAAACACAGTGCAGGGATCAGTAAGATGTTTTACGGCTCAGATTCTAACCAACTGGTTTAAGTTGGGCCGGCAGGGATCAGAAACTAGAACCATAGTACATTGACGTGACCAGTTTATGTAGGGCAGTAACATAACCAGTGAGGGAAGAAGGTAACAAATGTCATTTGTCCCTACCCATCCCTACTCTCAACACCTCCTGTAAGCGCGTCTACATACTACGAATTCTTTGTGGCGTGTTTCCAGGCGCGCTCGATTTCATTAAATTAAAAGGGCACGCGTACACCGCTATTATTTTAAGCGCGTACGTAACACAAATTATTAGAGGTTCCAGCAGCAAAGGTGAGCAGATGTTTATGGGCTAATGAGAAAAATAAGAGAAATTTGGTGACTTTGTATCAGAATCATTTCAGGAACGGGTTTCGGGGAATGTATACAGTCACAGTTTACATTGGACAAATCAATTTGCGTACATTCTACGCCACAAGATCTTTGATTAAGGAAATTTTGCACCTCATTTCAATTTATGACCAACTTATTTCAAGTTATGTTTTACCGTTAACGTATGAGTAACGGCTGTAGGGCGTAGTCATTCGAGGCGTGTGACAATATTGTTTGGATTATACTTACTTCTACAATGTCTTGGGAATGAAGTTAAACTGCATCCAGGTGGGGTGAGGAGGTAATGAGTGGCGAGTAGTTTGTCGCCAACTATCGCCTATAGAGCTTATGCACGTGACGTCAGCGCGTTTCATTTTGGCTTACTATATGGAACTGCCATACGTAGTAGGTGTGTTAAAGATACGCGCTCACGATAGCACCTTAGTAACAATTGTTGCACAATGTACGCTTGTATGGAAAAATAGAGAAACGTGACGTAGGTGCATAAGCTCTATAGAATGCGCACATGGGATTGTTATTACTCATCCCGCGACTGGCGGGTTTTCGGCGCAACAAAACCGAGCATGCCTCCATGATTTGGCCCCCTGTGGGCTGGGGGTTGCAGAATATGCCCACGGCATTTTCGGTCTATCGTAAGAGGCGACTAAATGCTAATGCTTTAACACTCTAAATTCCTTTTTCTTGAAATAGAAACCAAAATTTCCTGAAATCGGCTGGGCATTTACTGAAATTTTGAATAACGCTTCGTTTACGTTACTTTTATGGTAAAACTTTCAATACAAAGCTGCTTAACCCAGGAATATAAACTGGATACAAAGTTAATTACTATGAAATCGAAGAAAAGAGGAAAATATTCTCTCGAATTTTAAGATAAGGAATTTTTCCATCAATTTCTATATTTCTCTAAATTTCCTGAAATTATCCCCCTTCCCTAAAATTTCCCGGAGAGCATGCAGATTTCCCAAATTTCGGATAATTTCGGGAAGAGTGGAAACAGTGCTTAATTAACTCAATGCCGTAAGGTGTTTCGAGTGTTGAAAGGAGGAATATTGTGAGGAATTTTTTGGTTAATTTAGAAGAATATTCATTTGTAAGAACCTATATATCATTGTAAAGAGCAAAAATGGGCAATTTGAACGAACACTTTTTTTTTTGTAAACTAATCCATTATGTATGCAAATAAGCAAACATGACGTCATACGGTTTTCCATAGAAAATCGTAGAAAACCGATAAATAGAAATACAGATAACTATTATTTTGTAATTCATGGTACAGGAGATTGTTTGGCTTCCTTTTTTCTTTCATTTGGTACCAAATTTGAAGAAATTGGACCAAAAATGAGGAAGAAATGCCCACTTTACTCTTGCTATTCAGCCCACACTGACCTATATGACCTGTACATAGAACACTGTGGCTTACAGTGCAGTGAAACGTAAACAACATTGGATCTATAAATAGAGCTGCATGGGCTGCGTAAGGTAGCTCTAAATGGACATTTTAGTGAGTGAAGAAGTCAGAAGGGTGTTGTGGGTTATAATTTTTGACAATGGGAGGGCCAAAAGTGACACATTTTTGAAAACTGCATATGTCTGGATCTTTGAAACTCTCTAACCTACCCTTACATTTACAAATATCTTTTGGTATTCCTATGTAAGAAATCTTGTAACAAACATTTCAGTGTTTGAATAAAAAAGATCGGACTTTCCGTTGTTGGGTGTATTTTTAAAATGGGTCGGGTCTTTAGGGTTAAATGTCCATTTTTGACCCAAAATGACGCATTTTTGAAAATTATACTTGAAATATCTCTAAAATCCTTATACCTGGCATCTAATCACCGGTGTTGGAGGACTCGAGGCCGGATCGCCGCGGCCTTGGCCTCGGTCTCGGAGGCTGCGGCCTCGGCCTCGGCCTCGGAGCTCGTGGCCTCGGAAATTCTGTCGAGGCCGGGCCGAGGCCGGGCAAGACTACCTCCGACTTTTTTAATAATTTACTACCATTTTTTGCAAAGAAATAACTAAACCATGAGAAGTTTAATGTCTAGATTGCCTTGAAATTAATTGTCGATATTTTCTATTACAAGACAACATCGATCGTTGTGGTTGAAAAGTGCAGATTAGCTGTGAACGCACGATACAGCGCATGTAATCTTAATATCTTGCAATGCATACACCATACAGCAAGGCTGAACCCGCCACACACACACACGGTATACCGTATACTGGATAACCGGTACGACAAGGGCGTAGGCTGGGGGGGGGGGGGTGCATTGAGTGCACGTGCACCCACCCGTTGAGGCAGAGGAGTTCCGCTCTGGCCTGGGAAACAGAAAAATGCACTCCTGTTTTCAACAGCTGTGAAAACAAGGACGAAAATGTACAAAGCGTGGTCGACTCAAACGAAAAGTGATGCCCAACAAACCCTCGCTGGGGTGACTAACTTTGACTTCATCATGACATTCCTTGTTGTGTATCACTACTTGTCACACTTATCGGGCATTACAGTGAAACTTCAAGGTTCAACTGTCGACATCCTGCATTATGCAATGGTCGAAGAGGTCAAAGACATCTACAAATCAGAAAGGAATGACGTGGAGACAGACTTTGGCACGATCTATAGTCAAGCAGTATCAATGGCTGAGAAAATTGGGACAGAACCATCAAAGCCAAGTATTGCAGGAAGACAACAGCTTCGATCCAATGCACCAGCATCCACACCATATGAGTACTACAAGCGAAATCTTGCCATTCCCTTCTTGGATCACATAAATGAAAATCTGCAAACTCAGTTTACAGGTTTGGCAAAAAAGGCAACATCCTTACTTGGTCTCGTCCCTGCCGTTATTTGCAGTGATCCAGATAGTATTGACATTAACGAAGCAGTTGAACTCTACAGCACGGACCTCTCATCACCTGAACTAATCTGGCTGGAGGTTAAAAGATGGAAGTTAAGATACCAAAAGATGGATGCAGACGCCAGACCAGACTCACCGGCTGCAGCCGTAAAAGACTGCGACGGGACGATCTTCCCAAACATTCGAGTACTACTGCAAATAGCTTGCACAATCCCGGCTACGTCCTGCGAATGTGAAAGGAGTGCGAGTGCACTGAGACGCTTGCACTCATATCTACGGGTCACTGTGGGCCAGGAGAGGTTGTCATCTTTGGCTCTGATACATATTCATTATACCAAACAAATTGATCTTGATCGGGTGGTCGACATCTACGCTTCTCTCCACCCAACGCGACTAGAACTGAAGTCCCTCATCAAACCATAGGTAATGTACTAATTAGTCCAATGATTATCTCTCAGACTGAGAGTTACGACATTTAAGTATTTTGTAAATAATAAAATTGACAGTTGCCATGTGTTGTCCATGTGAACTTGAGGAAAAAACCCTGTTGTTTTGTGCTTGAAGCTCAAGGTTATTTGAGGTGACCAGCAGAGGTCAAAGTCTTGAAAAACCTTATAGAAGGAATATCTGAAGAACAAAAAAGTCTCTGAAACCTAGTAGGAGTGATATCTGAGGAACAAAATAGGTGATTGAGTTCCTATTTGACATGTAAGTTGTACATGAGAGTATAGCTGACCTCTTAATCTGTGTCAAGGTCATTTGAGGTCAGCGGAGGTCAAAGTCTGAAAGCCTTGGGAAAACCTATCAAGCTAGAATATAAAAATGGCGACATTTCAATTTGAATAAAAAAGTCATGCATTAACGATTCGTGTATCATTTAAATTGAGAAACGGCAGACAGGAGATCACTTTTTGAAGGATGTGTACATGTGGCTTAAGGCTCGGGAAATGCTGTTTCCGGCCATCTGGGGGGGGGGGTTAAAACTGAAAATTTTCTTGTACGCTCCGAGCCAAGCAATGCTGGCGCTCCGCTTAGATAGTCTTCCTGGTTCCACCTACCTGAAATGTGCACCTCCCCATGCCAAATTCAGCCTACGCCCTTGTACGACTCCCATATTCGTCAGAAGTATTACACTGTGCCAGACCTGAAAACTTTATTTGAGCGAAGAGATTCTTCCCTTATTCTGGGCTTTCTCAAGGAGAGTAGACTGTACAGAAATTTTTGACATGACTCCGGCCTTTGCTTGGATTTTTTAGTGAAACCCGAACAGTTTTTCTAGTGGAATTTGACTTTTGACCCCTTTTTATTTTTTGTACCCAACATTGCCCCTTTTTCTTTCTAGGTGACACTATATAACACCTGCGTGTTGGTGTGTCGTAAACTCCATCTAACTAACTAACTGGATAACCGGTACGGCACATGCACAGTTCTCCACAGTCCACACCTCACACATACACGTGCAGCGCAGCCTAGCCGCCGTGTCACTCGCGCGCGCACTATCATTGTACTAGCTTGTTATTGTCCTGACGAAGTCGCCATGTCTGCTGATTCTCGAATAATAAAATTCGGATTTTATGACCACGAAGAGTTTGAAGAGAGGGACGGAAAAAAACATAGGGTACGATGCAAATTTTGCAAGCCATCAACACCTTTTGGAGGCCAGACGGTGCGGCCAGATTGCACTATCCAGTACCCTATGCCCTGGCCCAGATTGTTCTTTCTGTGCCAGCTAGCAGTGCTCCGGTGGAGAGAGTTTTCAGCCATGGAGGACTGATCATGAGGCCACATCGCCAAACTTTCCCCACAAATGCTGGAATGCCTCATGTTCTTGAAGTGCAACTCACACATTCTTAGCTTCTGAGCTTCTGAGCCAGAGAACCAAGCTCCTCTAAGTTGGGTGCAGTGGTGCACGTGGCAGTGGGTATGGAATTGTGAAGTATTGTGTTCCCCATAATATAGTTTGTATTGTTTTGGGGTCTTGTAAAAGGTAAAAGATGAAACTGTAGATTGTAGACTTCATGTCAGTTATTTTAGTACCTTCTGTACACACATCTGTTATTATGTACAATATGTAGTGACGGTGACACATAACAGTGTGAACTGTCGGGAAAAATTATTTCAGGTTGTTTGTGGATTTCTTCCACCTTTGGTCACGAAAATTGGCAGTTGCAAGTTCATGAAAACACATTTTCTTGTTTTTAGATTGAGCTCATACACTAATTATGCTTTCTAAAATGAGTGCACAATTTGTATGGTATTTGTGCAGGCACACATGTACTACCGGCGTCTACTGTTGCTTTGTTTCTCTCATTTTTTCAATAGAGTGCTCAAAGTGATCAGCAATATCCTTCGCAAGGCAGATTAATTGTACTTTTTGGGAACTAATTGGAAGTTGGAACTGATCCCTTCTGTATTTTGTGAAAACCCATGTTTTTGTTTCTAAACACTAGTAGGTGACGGTGTAACTTGAGACAACTGCCTAAGTGCCCAGCTTCTTAAAATAAAGTTTGGTATATTTAAATGAACTTGACTTATGTGTACTTACTATTTGCTCATTCTTAGGTTTACATATTTCGCTTCACAAGCCCGCCCTTGAATGGCAAGATATCTCAATCTAATCCCCATTGCCTCACCACCTCTGGGCAAGGAGTACGGATCCTGAGCTGCAGCTATAATACTATGTTGGATGGAGTGAAAGTATGCTCTGATATTTTTTTCTCTGATATAATAAGTAACCCGGCCTCGGAGGGTTCGGCCTCGGAGCTAATGCCTCGGCCTCGGCCTCGGAGGGTGTGGCCTCGGCCTCGGCCTCGGCCTCGGAAGTAGCGGCCTCGACTACAACACTGCTAATCACCTCTCATGGTGTTTTGTGTTTTTTTTTTTTTTTTATTTAAAAAAAAGTAAAGTGAGTAGTGTGTCCTTTTCTTAAGTGCCTGAAATAAATTTTTGAAAATTATGACCCTATTTTTAGCATTTTATTGAATTTCTGGGGCATTTTTTGAATCTAAACAACTATTTTTCGATGCTTTGTGAAACATTTTTATAAGCAACCCTCCTAAAAATGGTAGCATTTGATAGATCTATTTGTTGGCTTTATTTTGGTGGTTAAATAAAGGCTGGTGGATGATGCATGGCAAAGTTATGATTTTTTTTTTAGAAAACGCTATCTCGATTTGCGTGATTCAGTCACTACAGTTACGGCAAAAAGGAACGAAAAGCCTTCCACCGTGTTTGGACTGTATTTAAAACCTTTTTTTTTTTGTTTCTAGTTGACACTATATAACACATTCGTGTTGGCGTGTCGTTAATTCTTATAACTTATTTCTACAGTTAGCATATTAATAAATTGCTCATTTCAGAAGTTTAATTCGTTAAGTTTAGTTAAATGAATTGCCACAAGTCTCAGAATCAATTATTAACGCTATCATATTACTTGTTGCCAAGACAAAGGTTCTTTTTTGCCTAATTTTCGACTGCTTTCAGACTACAGGTCAAGGGGGCCTAGCAGAGACAGGACACTGTCTACTCTAACAGTATTTTGGCTCAGATTGGCGCACGGTACTTTCTTATTCTTAACTGAATGTGGTTAATATGATCAATTTCATTCTACTTTACATCAAATGATTCGATGGATATATTTTACATATGAGCTGAACTTCCAGGTATTTTAAAGTGCGGTTTGGTCTTATTTTGATAGCGCACGCATGATCTTCTTAATTTCTAACTGAAATTCATACTAAAGTTAAGTTAATGTATTTAGTAGCAATGTTTATTCGAATAGTATATGGTATTTATTGCTTCACTTTTTTAGGTTGGTGATCGAAAGTTGTTGGACTTTGGGGAATTAATAAACTATATATAAAGCCACCGTCAATGAGACTTATTCATCATTCTAAGCGAGCATGCTGCTTAAGTAAAATTTGTTACGCCGCATTCGTGAGAGTGGAACGTCACCAAAATAGAGAAAGTGACTTCATTTTTAAGAGAACTATTGTCCTTCAAAAGAACGAACAAGTGTTCCTGAAAGTAAAGAGATTAGACATGCTAGAGTCCTTCCAAACATTATGGCATGAGAGAAGCAAAAAATAAACAGAGAGAAGCAAAAGAATAAACAGTTTAATAAGAAAGAGTCATAAAGAACGGATACCTCAAACGAAACTCATGTGAATTCAGAGGCAGAATTTCTTGAAAGGTGACAGAGAAAATGGCAGGACTTGAACTTTCCATTGGTAACTGTAAGTCGTACCTTAACACAATGTTTTAAAAAATGATTTTGAAAGCGTTCAACCGGCTAATAGTGGAATAGAAGAGGCTACTGTAACAGGAGTTTTAATGAATGTTGGGACAAACTGTTTGGCTTGTACAAACTAGATACCGAAGGCTTGTTCGTCGAATCATTTGATAAAAGCGGGAATGAATATTATGCACTAAATTTTTCGAGCTGCCGTTATTGATACGGCGCATAAAAGGTTGAACTTCAATTAGAAACAATGACCGCGATAACTGGCGGCTCAAAGTTATCTCAGATATCTGCATCCTCAACAGTTCAAACTGCAAAGGAGCCCAGTCCCTTGCAGGAGCTATGTCATTAGCAATAAGTTTAAATAAGATCCCTGCTCCTGAACCTGGGATTTTCAGAGGTTATCTACTAAGATATCCTGATTGGAGAATATTTGTACGAACTCTTCTGAAAGACAAATGCATACCAAAGCCAAACCGGATCCTTTAACTTAACAAATATTTAGGTGGCCCTGCAAACGAAGCAGTTAGTAGTTTCTTCTTGCTGGAAGACGAACTAGCTTATCAGAAGGCGAATGAGGTTTTGTAAAGTCGATATGGCATCCCCTACCAGGTAGCCGAAGCCTTTAGTACGAAGCTACATGCATGGCCCAGAATAAACTCAAGGAACAACAAAGAACTGCAAAAAATTTCAGACTTCTTGAACCAATGTAGCGTCACGGTGGACGAACTTCCAACACTGGATATTTTAAACGACACTAGAGAAATGAGCAGGCTTCTAGAAATGTTTCCTAGCTGGTAAACCAATAGATGGAGAGGAATATCTGTTAATACTATAAAGGTCAAAGGAAGCTATCCAGGATTGAAATAATTTGCAGACTTCAGGGTAAAAGAAACGGAGATGGTTTGTGACCCTGCGATGAACCCTGATAAGGGCAAGAAACTAAACAAAGAAAACTCAAAGATCTTACAGCACAACAAATAGGAAACCACGATGCATATATTGTAATAAAGAGAATCATTTCTTTGCTGAATGCAAAGTTGGAGCAATACCGGTCAAAGAGCGTCAAAAATACGCTAAGAACGGTTTGTGCTTTGGATGTCTTCGAAAAGGGCACTTGTCAAGCTCGGTATGCTGAGAGCTGCATGCAGAATTTAAAGGGACAAAATCTGGCAAGCTTGCACGAAGATCGACAGAAGTCATCTCCTAGCGATAAAAACGATAACAACGATATTCCCACAGAAGACACTCAACCAGGAAGTAAAGATAAAGACACAAATGATGAAAGCTCACAGAGAACAAGTGTATGAAATCGGTTAAATCATCTATCAGCAACATGACGATGATATTCCTCGTATGGCTATCTAGCAAGGAAACACCGAACTTTGAGGAATTGGTATCCGCATTAATAGAGTCAGATACAGCCTTCATAACTGAAGATGTAGCAAGGAGACGCCATGCTGACGCAGTCAGAATAACTTAAACCTAACCACTTTGTCCCCAAAAGCTATAGACTGAAACGCCTACGCTGGTTTAAGAGTGAGAGGTTCCAATCCGAGAAACTGGTTGAATTGCCAACTGCGCATGCCATACAAGAGATTCTTTTGGATAAGTCAAATTCCTACCAGAGAGGTTGCAGAATCGTACCCTCATGTAGAGAAATTGCTGATCAAATCCCCCCCCCCCCCCCCTCCGCAAGATTGTGATATAAGCCTGCTTATTGGTTACGAATGTCCTGAAGCATTGCGTATAATCCAGCAGGTCACAGGGTCTGATATCGGGCCATTTGCTCGACATTCCACTTTAGGATTGGAGCATATTTGGCATAAGTAAGAAGTACCGAGAGAGATCCTTGGGATACAACTACAAAATACTGACAGCAGGTACGCCGATAACGTTGAGGTCGGCTGACATTAGTCAACCAAACGTTGTTCGGCATTTGATGAAATCCAAGAAGAGGAGATACGTCCAAGGACTATCATAATAGCCATTTTCGAACAAGATTTCAAAGACTGCAAGTAAAGATTTAAAAGTATATTCACAGGATGACAAATGATACATTATAATGATGGAAGATGGTATCCGAAAGCTGCCTAATGAACATTGTCAAATGACACTGCCTCTTTGTGATCCAGAGACGAACATATTAAATAACAAGCCTTGAAAGGACGAAGTTCTTCTCAGACGATTTTCCCAACAATGAAGACTTTAGAGAGCACTACTTCGCATTTACAAAAAAGTTCTGGATCACTGTCTTCAACAATAAGCGGAAGAGTAAACTATTAACCTCACACTAGAGTTTACCATCCAAAGAAGGAGGATGCACTGCTTGTTTTCTTTGACTGTTCAGCAATATACCATGATACATCACTTAATAACTGTCTGCTACCTGGGCCAAACCAAGCAAACAATCTACTTGGTGTGTTGTGCCGATTTAGGCAGGAGGGTGTGAGCATCTGGGAGACATTCAAGGGATGTTCCACCAATTCTTCGTGGATGAAAAGGACAGATGCTTCTAAGAGTTACTTCGTTCAAAGACAAGTCCCAGGCAGAGAAAATAGAGTATCGGATGAAGGTCCATCTGTTTGGAGCTGCAAGTTATCCAGGACGTGCCATTTTTGGCTTACATCAGGCAGCTAAGGATGGTGAGGAGACATGGGGAAAAGAAGCCGCCGAGTTCATACCAAAGGATTTCTACGTTGATTACGGAATAAAATTTGTTAAAAGCTCAAAAGAAGCCATCCCATTCATCAACAATAGCACTGGAATGTGCGCAGATGCAGGATTGAGACTTCACAAATGGTCATCCAACTGCAGATAGGTGAAACACCAAATTCCTGAGTCAGAACGATGAAAGTCTTTTTTAGAATTGGATATTCATTCTGATTCCCTCCCAACGGAAAAAGTGCTTGAAGTTCAATGGTATGCTGAGTCCGACATATTTTAGTTTCACCAAAAGAGATGAAAGATCATCCTGTCACTAGACGAGGCGTGCTGTCAACAATTGCATCCATCTACGATCTACTTGGATTTCTTGCTCTTTTCGTACTTAAGGGCAAGTTGATTCTTCAACAAAAGTGCAAAGAAAATGCCGACTGGGACCAGCCCTTACCAGAAAACCTGAGACCACAGTGGGAACGGTGCAGAACCGAGTTACCAAAGCTTATGAAGCTGAAGATTGATCGATGCTTGAAACCAGAGAACTTTGGTGAAGCGAAGCAAATTGTATTACACCAATTTGCGACGCCAGCACTGCAGGTTATGGAACATGCACCTATGTAAGGATGATCTCATCCAAAGCAGTACACTTTACCTTGTTTATGGAAATGTCAAGAGTGGCATCGTCAAAGACAGAATTTGTTAGTCAGATGGGATTTTACGACACACCAACACGATTGTATTATATAGTGTCACCTAGAAAAGGAAAAGATGCAACGTTGGGGTAAAACTAAAAAAGTGGGGTCAAATTTCACTAAAAAGTCAAGGCAAATGCGTGAGCCATGTCAAAAATTGCCATACACTTTACTTTCCTTGAGAAAGCCCAAAATAAGGGAAGGATCTGTCAGCACAAATACGGCTTTCAGGTCTGGCATAGCGAAGTACTTCTGGTAAATATGGGAGTGTTCATAACAGTCAACGAGAATGTGACTCACGGTGACATCACAGTCACACGGTATACAATATGGTCTCTTATCCCCGTGAAGTAAATAGGCATGGGCAAAGTAAGTGTGACCGATGCGAGCCCTAGTCAAAATTAAATCACATCTCCGTTTACTGGGGGCTCCACGACTCCAAGTTCCGCGGGACCGTTGGTTTAACTCGCTACAATCTGTTTTCGGGAAAGGAATCCCACAGTTCTGGTCATTTTGATTTTACAAAGTCGTTAATCTTAGGATGGTAATCAGTGTAAGGCAAGTAGGGACTGGTGACGTCCATCTGTATGGCTTCTTTCGCAAGTGCATCGACTGTTTCATTTCCTTGTATGTCCACCTGGCTAGGGACCCATGCTGGCACAAATGACTTTTGTCATGGAACCAAATTGAAGTAAGCTTCACGGAGAGCTGTTACTGAAGGGTGTTTCAGTTTATGGCCTTTTAGTGCCAAAAGGATTGACAGTGAGTCTATGAACACAATGAACTGGTGACTGTCTGAGGTTTCAATCAGATGAAATGCCATCTTTAGTGCCTGGAGTTCGGCAGTAAATATCGATGCATCATCCGGCAGTCTGACTTGCAAGGATGCAGCACGGCCTGACGCAACCCTGTTTGTGGCTTTGGAGCCGTCAGTAAAGATATGATACTGGTGATATCTTTGTCTCAGCTCATTAAAGCTGGCACGGACACAAGTTCATTTTTCGAGTTCTTCAGATATTTCCTCAGACTAAGGTCAACAGCTGGTTCATCTAGTTTTCAGGGAGGAGTGGCGGTGAAGGTATACAGTGCCATAAAATCAGGAGTGCAGCACACCTATGATAGAGCTTCCCTAACGCGAAGAGCAAATAGAGGGATAGCTGGTTTTCTCATATATATGTCACTAAACTTAGATTTGAAGGCCGTCTCAAAGGTTGTGTCTATGGCTCCTCAGTTTCAGAGCAAACTGGAGCGACAACTTCTTTCATATAATATGGAGAGGTGGTTCATTCGCTTCGATGTAGAGACTGCACTTTGTACGTACGGGAAGCTTCCAGGCAGATCCTAAGACCTTGTTTACGTATGAGCTGGAGTTCCCTGAGGTATGACTCACGTGCAGAGCTGTAAACAACTCAACATAATCAAGTTTGGACCGCACTAGGGATCTGTAAAGTCGAAGCAAAACGGGACGATCAGCGCCCCAGTCCATCTTTGAGACGACCTTCAATAAGTTTAGTGCTCCCTGGCACTTTCGCCTGAGATGGTCGATGTGGGCTTTGAAGTTGAGCTTATTGTCGAGTACTAAGCCACGGAACTTAGTCTGGAGAACAACTGGGATGTAGACAAGGTTCTAAATCAAGTCTGGGTCGCAATGGGCACCTCTCTGGTTACAAAAGTGCATGCAATCCGTTTCGGTTCGAGAATTTGTTAGTTAGATGGGATTTTACGACACACCAACACGAATATGTTATATAGTATATAGTGTCACATAGAAAAGAAAATGGTGCAATGTTGGGGAACAATTAGGTACAAAAGGGGGGGGGGGGGTTGGATTACATTCTAGTAAAATGTCCAGGAAAATGCTTGAGTCATGTCAGAAATTTTTTTACAGTTTTCGTTCCTTGAGAAAGCCCAAAATAAGGAAAGGATCTGTCTGCTCAAATAAAGTTTTCAGGTCTGACACAGAACAGTATTCTGGCGAATATGGAAATTCACAACAGTCAACGAGAATGTGACTGACGGTGACAGTACAGTCACGGGGTATACAATATGGTCTCTCATTACCGTGAACTAATAGGCATGGGTAAGGTAAGTGTGAACGATGCGGGCCCTAGTCAGCACTAAATCATCTCTCCTTTTACTGGGTCCCCATGCCTCCCACTTCCGACCTTTGGTTTAACTCGGTACAATTTGTTTTCGGGAAAGGAATCCCACAGTTCTTGACATTTTGATTTTACAAAGCTGTTGATCTTAGGGCGGTAATCAGTGTGAGGTAAGTAGAGATTGGTGACATCCATCTGTAGGGCTTCTTTAGCAAGTGCATCGAGTTTGTCATTTCCCTGTTAGCCCACGTGACTAGGCACTCACGCTAGCACAACCGAATTGTGTAGTTGAACCAAATTAGAGTAAACTTCAAGGAGAGCTGTTACTGAAGGGTGTTTTAGCTCATGGCCTGTAAGGGGTAAAAGGCTTGATAGTGAGTCTGTAAACACAATGAACTGGTGACTGAGTATTCAATCAGATGGAATGTCCTCTTTAGTGCCTGGAGTTCGGCAGTTAATATTGATGCATCATCCGGTAGTCTGACTTGCAAGGATGGACCACGGCCTGAAGCCGCGGCCACAAACGTGTTGGTGGCTTTGGAGCCGTCAGTATAGATTGCATGATACTCATTGATGTCTCAGCTCATTGACAGTTAGTCAGTTAGATGGGCCTTAATGACACACCAACACCAATGTGTTATGTAGTGTCATCTAGATAAAAAACGGTAAAACTAAAAAATAAAAACGTTGGGGAAAATCCTAAAATGTCTAGACAAAAGCAAATGCGGGAGTCATGTCAGAATTTTCTGTAGCGGGTACTTTCTTTGAGGAAGTCTAAAATTAGAGAGGGGTCTACGTGCTCAAACAATGTCTTCAGTTCTGGCACAGTGTAATACTTCTGACGAATATGGGAGTATTCATAGCAGTCGACGAGAATGTGACTGACGGTGACATCGCAATCACAGGGGATACAATATGGTCTCTCTTCCCCGTGGAGCAAATAAGCATGGGTGAGGCAAGTGTGGCCGATTCGTGCCCTAGTCAGTACCAAATCATCTCTTCGTTTTCTGGGGGTTGCATTACCCACAGTCCCGACCGCTGGTCTGACCTGGTAGAGTTTGTTCTCTGGGAAAGAATCCCACAGTTCCTGCCATTTTGATTTTATATAGCCGTTGATGTTAGGGCGATAATCAGTGTGGGGTACTTGGAGGTTGGTAATGTCCATCTGTAGGGCCTCCTTAGCTAGAGTGTCTGCCTTTTCATTTCCGTGTATGCCCACGTGACTCGGAACCCACGCGAGCACAACTGACTTCTGCAGTCTCACCAAATTGGAGTAAATTTCACGGAGACATCACGCAGGGGTGTTTTTCCTCATGGCCTTGAAGAGCTAAAAGGCTGGATAGTGAGTCTGTAAAGACAATGAACTGGCGGTCGTGCGAGGTTTCGATCAGCTCGAATGCCATCTTAAGTGCCTGGATCTCGGCGGTAAATATCGATGCTTCATCGGGCAATCTGACTTGCAAGAATACATCTCAACCCTGTTCGTGGCTTTGGAACCATCGGTATAGATTGCCTGATAACGACGGTACTTGTTCCTAAGTTTATTAAAGCTGGCACGGTACACCAGTTCATTGGTTGAGTTCTTGAGATGTTGTCTCAAACTAAGGTCAATAACTGGTTTGACTAACTTACAGGGGGAGTGATTGAGAAGGTAAGCTGTGCTACAGAATCGGGGTTGGTACACACCTGTGATAGAGCTCCAGCAACGAATAGCAAATGGAGGGATAGCTGATGGTTTCCTCGTATATATGTCACCAAACTTATGGCTGAAGGCCGTCTCAAAGGTCGGGTTTTGTCTATGACTCCTCAGTTTGAGGTCAAACTAGAGTGACAACTTTTTCCATCTTATATGGAGGGGTGGCTCGTTCGCTTCGATGTAAAGACTCTGCATTGGGGAGGTACGGAAAGCTCCCAGGCAGATCCTAAGACCTTGGTTTTGTATGGTCAGGAGTTTCCTGAGGTATGACTCACGTGCAGAGCTGTAAACAACACAACCATAATCAAGTTTTGACCTCACTAGGGATCTGTATAGTCGAAGCAAAACGGGGCGATCAGCGCCCCAGTCCATCTTTGAGACGACCTTCAACAGGTTTAGTGCTCCCTGACACTTCCGCCTGAGATGGTCGATGTGAGCTTTGAAGTCGAGCTTATTGTCGAGTATTAGGCCAAGGAACTTAGTCTGGAGAACAACTGGGATGTGGACACCGTTCAAACTCAAGTCTGGGTCGCAATGGGCACCTCTCCGGTTGCAAAAGTGCATGCAAACAGTTTTGATCCGAGAAAAACGGAATCCGTTTTTGTCAGCCCAACGCTGGATGTTATTCAGGCAATTTTGCATCAGTCTCTCTATAGATCTCATGTTCCGTGAGGAACAGGTAATAGAGAAGTCATCCACAAATGAAGACTTTTCAATCCCAGGGTTCACCACATTGGCGATGCTATTTATTTTCATGATGAAAGGAGCACTGACAAGATGCTACCTTGGGGAACACCCATTTCCTGATTATATACCTCTGATAACAAGCTCCCCACACGTACACGAAACACACGATCTTCCAGGGAGTCTTGAACGAAAAGCGGCATTCGGCCCCTCGGACCCGCACTGTGCAAGTCTTTTAGAATGCCGTATTTCCAAGTGGTATCATATGCCTTCTCCAAGTCAAAAAATACCGAAACAGCATGGTGTCCGCGAACAAAACCGTCACGAACTGTAGATTCTAGGCGCACAAGTTGGTCAGTTGTACTGCGGCCACGCCGAAAACCACTCTGAAAACTAGTTATGAGATTGTTGGTTTCAAGAAACCAAACCAGACGGGTATTTATCATTCGTTCAAATGTCTTGCACAAACAGCTAGTAAGGGAAATAGGGCCGTAGTTTGTAGCCTTTGTTGGATCCTTACCTGGCTTAGCGATAGGCCAAGCAGCTGGAAAGTTGCCATTTTCCCATATACCGTTGAAAATATCTAATAACACCAGTAAGGAGTTATCTGGAAGGTGTTTGAGGAACTGATAGTGAACTTCATCTGGGCCAGTGGCAGTGTCATTGCTTCTCTCGAGAGCAATGCGCAGTTCCTTGATGGTAAAGAGGTTGTTGTAGTCCTCAGAGTTGTCCGAGGTTAAGTTCACTTTTTGTTTTTCAGCGGTACGTTTGAACACCTGAAAAGTTTGGGAATAGTGGTTGCTTGAAGAGTTACATTCAAACTCGTCAACGAGCAAATTGGCTATATCTGCCCTTTATGACCGTCTGGTTTGGTTAGGTGTAGAACCCTAGAGTTAAGCTGCTTCCCACTAATTTTTCTAACCATGTCCCATGCTTTTTTTGTCAGGTGTGGAGGAACTAAGTTTAGAAATATATTGTTTCCATGACTCCCGCTTGCAGGCTTTAATGATGCACCGTGCTTTGGCACGGGCATTTAGGTAATAATTACTAAGATTGACATTGTTTGGAAACTTCTTAAAATTATTAAGGGCTTTTTTGCGATCTTTGATCGCTTGTTCACAATCCGTGTTAAACCACGGCTTGTGTTTACTACGTGGATTTGCAGAGGACTTAGGGATAGTTTTGGTGGCAATATTCACCAAAAGTTGTGTAAAATGCGAGATCTGGTCTTCAATGCCATCAAAAGCATCCCTGACGATCTCGTTTTGGCAGAGATGGCTAAATTCTGACCAGTCGGCTTTTTGGAGTTGCCACCTGGGAACTCTCTCTTCGGGCATAGGGAAGACAACATCTATTAAAATGGGGTAGTGGTCACTGCCACATTGGTCGTCGTGTACTCTCCACCGGAGGTCCATCAGAATTGCCGGAGAACAGATTGAGAGATCAAGTGCTGAACGAGATCCAGAGGCTGGATGAATGTAGGTACAAGATCCATCATTCAAAAGGCATAGATCCGAGGCAGCCATCACGGATTCAATCAATCCACCCAACTGGTTTGTATTAGTACAACCCCACATGTCACTGTGTGCATAAAAATCCCCCAGAAGTAGAAACGGGGTGTGCAGTTGGTTAATTAGCATTTTTAGGTTATCTCGTTTCAGGTTATACCTAGGTGGAATTTACACCTAACACACAGTGACAGTGCGGTGAAGTGTAGCTCGAATAGCGACAGCTTGTAAATTAGTGTCCAGATGGATAGTGGAGTGTGGAACTGTATTTTTAACCAATATGGATGATCTCCCAATAGCTCTATTGTCAATGGGGGATACAACTGTTTTGTTGTACATGTCGTACCCTTTATATGTGGTGTGGTCTATTATGTGTCCCGAAGGAAGGTTTCCTGTAGGCAGATTATTAAAGGAGACCAGTCTGCTACAAAGCATTTGATCTCGTAATTCGGTCTAAGTCCTCTGCAATTCCATTGTATTATAGCCGCAGGTTTCCCGAGTGTCATCCTTTGGAAATCTGCGGCTTCTTAGAAGAGCCGGTGGAACCCCCCTTGCCAGACTGAACGTTCTGGCCACTGAGCTCCATAAGCTCTTCTCCTTCTCCCTCTCTCCCCTCTAACGAACCAAATCTATTGTGCAGTTGGATAGGGTCATCCGTTTTGTTTGTATTTTAATTTTAGGTGTGTTTCTTGGTTTTGCTGGTTCTGTCTTTGGTTTCTGTAGGTTTTTCGTTGGTTTTGGTGGTGGTTTAGGTTTCTGTTGTTGGGGTTTTGGTTGTGTAACATTTGTCAGTGTTTTCATCGTCTGTGTTGTGTTCGATGTTGTAGACTGCTGTGATGGTTTTGGAAAGGTTAGTGTTATGGGCTTTGGAAAGCTGCTGTCCATGGGCCAGGTCATATCAGTTTGGGTCGCAGCAGACACTTTGGCAGTCCTCACCGCTCCAGCATAGCTCTTCAGCTGTGAGTCCTGGGATTTGAAGGTGTCCCTAGCCTCTTTGTAGGTGATGTTGTTTTAGGCTTTTATTTTCTGTATCTGTTTTTCCTCAATCCATTTTGGGTAGGTCTTGCTATTTGCAGGATGGGAGCCTTGACAATTACAACATCGTGGTTACTCCTCACAGGTTTCACTGGCATGTCCCTCCTGACCACACTTCTCGCAGGTTGCTGGTTTACTGCAACTGAACTTGAAGTGGCCATAGCGTTGGCAGTTAAAGCAGCGGACAGGGTTGGGGATGTAAATCTCAACCCTGACCTGCATATAGCCAATCTTCAGTGTTTTTTTGGGGGGGGGGGGGGGTTGGAGTGTTAAAGGTAAGGATGAAGGTGCCTGTAGGCTTCCTTACACCCTCCCTTACCACTGAAATTCGATGGAGGTGGCTTACCTGTTGAGATGCCAGGCCATCAAGAATCTCCTCATCAGAACAGTTCTTGATGTCCTGGCATCTGATTACACCTTTTGATGAATTAAGTGACCTGTGAGGGGTCACCCGAACTGGAACACCGACAAATGATTTCAGTTTTAATAGATTGTCTGCCTGAGTACTGCGGTTGACCTCTACAAGGAGGTCTCCAGACCGAAGCCTCTTAATGGATTTTGGGGTGCCCACAGCACCCTCCGTGCCTTTCTGGACTGCAAAAGGGGACAGACTTGAGAGGGTTTTGTCATCACCATTACTGGTGACAAGAAACCTAGGCCACATAGGAGCTGCCTCTGGGTCAGAGCTAGACCCAGAGTCGCTCCTGAAACGTTTGCTCGCTAGTTTAGTTGAATTTGAGGTATTCATAGTGAAAAAATTAAATTTCATCACCGGTGCTCCCCACCCACCATGGAGCCCAACAAGGGTACATCAAAGGTAAGTGGAAATATACATCACGAACCGATGCCAGGGATACACTAGTGATATACTCAAGGCCATTAAATGAATCAATAACCCCGATTGACCTGATTAAGCAGCCGCCTTCTGAGGAATCCACTTTTCTGATACACACAAGCAAGGTCCACTTGGTGACGGGTACATGACAAGTCGGTGCTATGTTAATAAGCAAAAGTTGAAAAGCAGTCAAGTGGAGATCTCAGGGCAAGACACCAACAGCCGATTGGTTGAACCAGGCCAATTCAACCTCCCGACTAGGTGAATTTGAGGCCAAAGTGGTGTGTTGCTAGGACCAAACCGCAGTTATACCCTTCACTCAACCACCAGGACCCTCTCCTCCACCGACACGGGTCGCGACTCACGGCAAACAAGTTGTCTCTTACATTCTGAGAAAGCATCGGGCCTATTCTACATCCCCGTACCCGCGGGAAGGAGGGGGGGGGGGGCAAAAGTTCCCGTAAATGTTACCTTACCCATGCCTATTTACTTCACGGGGATGAGAGACCATATTGTATACCCTGTGATTGTGCTGTCACCGTCAGTCACATTCTCGTTGACTGTTGCGAATACTCTCATACAGGCCAGAAATACTACGCTGTGCCAGACCTGAAAACTTCCATTTGAGCAGACAAAACCTTCCCTTATTCTGGGCTTTCTCAAGGAAAGTAAACTGTATAGAAACTTTTGACATGACTCCCGCATTTGACTGGAATCTTTAGTGGAATTTGACCCACCCCGCGTTTTTACCTAACCTTATTGTACCCCAACATTGCACCATTTTCTTTTCTAGGTCACACTATAGAACACATTCGTGTTGGTGTGTCGTAAAATTCCATCTAACTGATCTCACCATTTCGATTTCCTAACTTTGAATGTAGTCCTTGTTTAAATTATATTCCCATGTCGACTTCTTAAATCTGGATGTTGTTTTGGTCAGATAAGTTATTTTGCCATGTTGAATCCCTAAAAAGAGTACATCAGCTTGGTCACAGAAATAATTTCACCATGTTAACCTACAAAGTTAGAATGCCAACATTGTTGAGTAAATTATCCTGCCACATCGTTAGTTCGTCCGTTAGATGAAATTTAACGACACACCAACACAAATGTGTTATATAGTGTCAAGCAAAGTTTAAATACTGTGCAAGTCCTTCCCTTTAATCGCCTCTTACAACAGGCGGGAAATACCATGGGCATATTCTACAACTGTCGTCTACCGTTTTCGGGCCGGTATAACAAAGTCGCAGGGTTTGCGCAGCGGAAACTCCGGTCTAGGCCTTGGTAACTGGTCTCAGGATTAGTAATAGAATGGACAGTTCACACACGCAAGTAGAATGAAACTTCACTGACAGGTCTTTTGATAAACACAATGATTATTCGAGTCTTGGGAATTACAGCCGTTTTCGATTAGTTACATCTTCATTTTGTACCGTTGTCTCATTGACATTCACTCGCATTCCTTTCAATTTATAACAACCAGCATACGTAAGCACAACGTTCTTCCAAAACAAACATGGCGTCTCATATCTTCAACATCACACCGTTCACTCTCCACACATTGAACTCATCATTCAGGACAACGTTCAGAGAATACAGTGATTCGGGAAAACAACGGATTAATAAGCGATCGCTTACAAAGTCAGTACACTATAAAATGGAATTTATGGTTGTCCTCGACAATCTCCGGGGCCAGAACATCGGACGACATGATAAGAAAGGCTGTCGTTTGGTTGGGTTTGCCAGATCTTCCAGAACTGATGTAGCTTTTTTCTCTTATTTTCCATTGGCGTAGTAATGTTGCCTTTCCATGAGGTTTAGGGTCGTAATCTCGTTCAATGGGACCTTCTTCAGAAGATGGCATACCTAGTTGAGACATGGGTGCCATTAAGCTGGCTGGTTCAGAACAGACTGATCGTTGATATCGGATGACAAATTCAGAAGTGGTCTGGGGTTAAGGGTTTCTTTAACATGAGCAACCAAAGTCTGCAATCCCTAATCAGTAACAGCCATTTTCCAAAGAGTTTTCCTTTGGCACTTTTCACCAAGTCGACTACTCTTTCATAAAAGCCACCAACCCATGGTGACTTTTCGGGAATGTAACGCCAGTGGATACCCTTTCGTGAATAGAATGTTGTAAGGGATTCTTGGATTTCTTCACTAGGCTTCTTTCCCCAAATTGCCTCCAAAATACTTGCACCCTTCTTGAATTGAAGGGCATTATCTGACAAGATGATGTGTGGGGTTCCTATACGTCCAATAAATCGATCGACAGCTTGAACTGCTGATTCTGCTGAACAATCCTTGATCACGTCTAGGTGTACCGCACTTGTAGTAAAACAGGTGAATATTGCAATTCATCGTTTCTGGTGTTCACCTCCAGCCTTTTCTCGAATGAACAGTGGACCCAAGTAATCTTCACCAGTGTATTTAAATGCTGAGGCACGTTGTACTTCTGCAGGCATTTGTGCCATTCTTGGAGGTTTAAATGGCCCACCTTGTACCCTTCTACAAATTAGGCACTTCCGTACAACACCTTTTACTTCTGTGAGACCATGAGGAATCCAATGGCTTAGACTCACTTCTGCCAGAGTAGACTTTAGAACCAAAGTGAAATACCTTCTCATGAGCCCTTTCAATCACCAGGGTGGTGAACTTGTTTCTTGGCAGTAGGGTAGGATATTCGCTCTCTTCTGTGAGATTTGCGTTGGTAAGCCTCCCGTCGCAACGAATTAGAGAACAATCTAGGAACAAGTAAAGCTCTTTGATTAGTTGGTTTTTCTTTCTTTCTTTAATAACCTGAACTACTCCTTGAGGTGTTATTTTGCGGCCTGGATCCATTCGTGTTTGGTAGATTAAAGTTCTTTGGCTGCCACTTTTTCAAACATCTGTTAATAAAACAATGAAAGTGCTGTTACTCTAAGTAACTTATATCACTACCTGTCGAAATCAATATCGAAAGGCTACAGTATTTCCTTGTTGGAGTTCATCAGGAGAACTTCTTGATGTTTTTCCTCCCTTTGTTTCTTTTGCTTTGAGTTGTTGGCAATATTGGATCATCTATTTCAACAGGAGACCATTCTGGCCGGTAATTTTCTTCTTTGATAGTCCAATCTGGTCCTGTTACCCAATTTGATTCTTTCTAAATCTTAGCTGAAACTCCCCGTGTTGCAAGATCGGCAGGATTCTCATCTGTTCTCACATAATTTAAAGTAATATCTACTTTACCCACTATTTCTTGGGTTCTTCGTTTCACATAGGCAGGGTGATCCTTTTGGGAGTGGATCCAGTGCAGTGTAATTTGGGAATCAATCCAGAGGAATTTTCCACCTGCAGGATAGTTGAGTTCCCTCTGCACGAATCTCAGTGCTCGAGCTCCAATTACTGCTGCAGTGAGCTCAAATTGTGGGAGAGTCATCTGTCGTTTGATTGGAGCAAAACGGGCTTTGGCAAATACTAAGTTGCATTTCACTTCAGACTTTGTTTCTTGCCTCACATAAATACAAGTAAAATAGGCTTCCAAACTGGCATGTGTGAAGGAAAGTAGTTGGATTGGCATTTTGTTGTCATTTAGGATCCAGCGTGGGACACTGAACTCCTTTGCAGACTGAAGTTCCTTTTCTAGGGCCATTTAACTTCATAGTCGTCTAATAGGGGTGCACCCCAGTAAAATGTCTTTTTCCACATTTGTTGATTAAGGATTTTTCCTGTGATTGTGACTGGACTCAGATGCCCAAGAACATCAAATATTTTAGCCAACTGCTGTAGAGCAGACCTCTTAGTAACCTTTTGAAGGTCTTCCATTTTCGACTTCAATTTCATCTCATCTGTTTGGGAGTTCCACAGCATATCAAGCACACTTAGTTCTTGGCGGTTGACCCTGTCTTCCTCAGGTAACATTCTGTTGAACTCTTCACTACTCGAGAGCCATCCTCTGGGTTCATTGCAGCACTCTGAAATAATTCTTTGGCTTCTTTGTACAGTTTCACAGCTTCTTTGGTACTGTTTGAACCAATAATAACATTGTCAACATATGCATTGCTCTTGATTAGGGTGGCCACTTCTCCCGGATTCTTGTCAAGGTGATGGTTAATCGTAACCCCCAGTAGATAGGGTGAGGAGACTATTCCAAATGGAATTCTTGTATATACGGTATTCTTGGACGTTGTCGTTGACTGTGGGTTTAGTGGAACCTTTGAGCCACAAAAATTTTGTCGCATCTCTGTCACTGAGTCTAAGACCGACCTGTAGAAATGCCTTCTCTATGTCTGATACCATGGTAATCTTTGGCAGACAAAGTCGCAACAACACCATAGTAAGGTCTTTAAGTAAGCAAGGGCCAGGGTACATGTCTTTCAGACTTTTTCCTTCATTTCTTGTTTTGGCACTTGCATCGTACACAACTCTCATTTTTGTACTTACCTTGTCTTCTTTGTTGACAGCTAGATGGGGAATATAGTGCACTCTTGGACCATCTGGTTGTTTAGAAGTGACTTCCTCAATAACAACCATATTTAATTGATCTTTAATAATGTTATTGTACTTCTGGAATTTTGGCGTTGGCTCTCCAGACGGACACAGATTTTGTAGAATAGTTAAAAGCCGTCCTTTCGCAGTACTGAAGTTAATTGAGAGATCAGTACTTTCTTCCTTCCATGAAAAACCAAGTGTATAGCGGCCATTTTTAAACTGGAAGGTGTCTTTTAAACCTTGTAGGATCTCTTCCCCGCTTTGATACAACCTTTAGGTCCTCAGACTGTATCCCAATCGTCTCTAGATCCCAAAGTCGTTGCATGGGGTCTTCACATTTACTCCGACATAGCATTTGGTTTACTGGTTCTTCAGTTAGAGACTCTATCATGGTAGGTACATTAATTTCACTTTTGACAGGATTAGAGTCCCTCATCTTTTGAACTTTTCCACAGAGTGTTGCCCAATGGTGTATGGTGGACCACCACTGTTTTGAATAGAGGTTGAGGGCAGACCAGAACCCATAACATCATACCAATAGTCCATCCCAACTATTATGTCAATTGGTGTTGATTTACTTGAAGTAGGTGGATTGCTGATAGGCTTGAAAACCTGAATTTTCTTCCACTTTTCTTTATCAAAATGAATGGCCTCGAGTCCAATTGGTGGAGCCATGTTAGGGGTAGCAGGGGTCGAAATAAGCCTTCAACCTTTGTGGGCCTGTCGGGCCCCCTAGACGATGGAATGTAGGGGCCAAATGAGAAACCAAGGGGCCCAAAACTTACAAATGAACAAGAGCCCCAGGGCACTATGGTTCCTTGTGTTAAAGATTATTTGTATGAAGGGAGTAGCAGGGCAAAGCATGTTTCCTTTGAAGAGTGGCAACACCGTGATGACTAATTAATCCACTGAATACTAAACAGACAAACAAGGTAGGCATCTCTAGAAGTCAAGGGTCTTTCTTGCATTGTCACTAAATTGGCAATACCTCATAAATTAAAACACAAATGGTAACGTCAGGCTAACTACTGCCAATTTTCTGGGAAACTCTGCTGCATGTTTACATCAATTTATGACAACTTGAAGGAGTTCAATCTGTTCTGGTGGCACATAACATCCTTTCATATTTTGAAGAAAAATGAAATATATCTCAATCTGTTACAAGTGGGACTTCCACCTCCTACAAATCTATCTTATCCTACAATTATGTCACAGTTTCAACAACGGACACCAAGTTATGGCTACTAAAAGGGATTCACTTTATTCCCTGTAGTACAAGGCGAAGGTCAAATAAGGTCATCAGGTGCACTTCACTTAAACGAACACAAGTTTCCATTATGCCATCCTCCTATGTCACTTGGTGATTGAGTTACTGCACCCCATACCTCACATTCCAATGGATATGACACACACACACACACACATACTAACCTCACACTTAAATGTCAATACCTCGAGTTAGGAACATCGTAGGGGGGTAGTATAATTACCTTTTTGGTTCATCTCAACAAGACGACTCCAGGCGTCATAAAAAAGTCACAAAGGTCAAATGAGATCAAGTGGGGTCAAAGTAGGTCATCATGTGCACTTCACTGAGACGAGCACAACTTTCCATTACACCATCCCCCTAAAATGTTTCGTTGGCGAGATATCAATAAAACTTTCCTTTTTGACCTTTTGACCCTTCGAGATTATTTTGGTAAATATTACAGTACATGCACCTCCTACCAATCTGTCTTATCCCAAAATCATGTCACAGTTTGAAAAACGGTCACCGAGTTATAGCTACTAAAAGAGATTCACTTTATTGCCTCTGGTGATCCCTAGTGACCTTTAACCACTAAAAACGATGGGGCAGATCTATTCAATGTGATACACGTACACACCAAGTTTTAGAAAAATTGATCACTTGGTTTTTGCGTTATCGCATCACATACCTCAAATTCCAATGGCGTCACACACACACACACATACACACGCTTACTTGACAAGATAGGTTTCTTTGTTACACAAGGAACCAAAAAGGACTGATAAAGTGTACTAGTGTTTTTTACTTGCTTGAAAACGTGTATTATGGGTATAATTAAGGCAAGCTGAGGCTGAAACTAGCCTGAAACCAATCTGTCCACACCCTCTTAGACCATGTTGCACGTAGGCTAGTATACATTTTCAAAATTTTCTCGTAACCCCGGAAGTTATTACCGGGAAAAAGGAAGGGCACTGTTCAATTCCCGCCGACCGTCTTCCTCAGTTGATCTTGTAAGGCTCCGCCTACATTACTCGTGACTGACATCGGTGTATGTCTGCGTGAGTGATCTTCCGTGTTGTGATAAAGCAGATTATTTATGTGCAATGTGAACGGATTTCAAAAATGATGTTTCGCAGGTTTTTAGTGACTGTTAGCATAGAAATACACAGCCTGTACGAGATTATAAGATCGTCGAGTTGTGGATGGAGAGGTTCACGTGCAGACTGCACAATTAGACTTGAAATATTTAGGAGCATCGGGCCCACGTTATTTCGAGCCCTGGATAGTGTAGGCTTCAACCCCTATCTTGTAATTCATTGGTCTATTTATTTCTAGTTCCATCACTCCAATATTTATTCTTTCAACTTGTTTATAATTTAACCTTGAGGTTTCCAATGTTACCTGTTTCTTGGTTTTTAATTTCATCTTTTTGCAGCCTCAGTATTGATACAGGTAACCTTTGCCCCGGTATCTAGGAAAAGATGCATCTGTTTCTTTTCTTTTGTTGCTGGATTTGTAACCTCGCATGAAAATGTTGCCATTCCATTATTTTGCTTACTAGCGGTTAGGAAGTTATCAATTTGTACTGCTTCACTTTCATTTCGTTTCTTTTTCTGTTTGGACACTTAGATGCATTTGTTGCTTGATTTCCCTTTTGGTACACAGTGCTGAATTATGACCTATATCTTTACAATGGAAGCATAATTTCTTCGTTTTACAATCTTTGAATAGGTGTCCATTGTTCAAATATTTGAAGCAACGCCCCTACCCCTTTAATCATGTCTCGTCGCTTCTGTATTTCCGTTAATTTTTTTACATACATCACTCAAGTGGTTTTCCTTACCACAAAATAAAAAATCTCTTTTGTTAACCTGCATGGTACTTTGAGCAAAATTAGCAGTGGGTACTTTGGACTGCACTTGTTGGTTACAACCACTAGATTCTTCTTTTGATTCCTTTTTCTTAACAGTGTTTCCACTAGTAATATTCAACAACTGGAAATTCCTTAGAAAATCCAGTAACTCTTTCATTGTCATTTCTTCTTTGTTTTTGGTTTCGATGAAAAGAGAAACCTATGCGGTCATGATGGCGTGTGTATGTATGTGTGTATGTGCGTGTGTGTGTATGTGTGTATGTGTGTATGTGCGTGTGTGTGTGTGCGTTTGTGACACTTTGCTCGTTAACACGATATCTCAAGAAGGGAAACTCTGACAGTTTTCAAACTTGGTACATAGATGCCCCATATTGAGAGGAAGAACCCTATTGTTTTTGGTGGGGGTCAAAGGTCACCTGGGGTCACCGGGGGTCAAAACCTGAAAACCTTGTTAACACAATATCTCAAGATAGGAAGCTTGGATGAATTTCATACTTTGTATGTAGATGCGTTACGGTAAGAGGAAGAACCCTATCATTTTTGGTGGAGGTCAAAGGTCATCTGGGGTCACCGGGGGTCAAACCCTAAAAACTTCGTTAACACGATATCTCAAGAAGGGAAGCTCTGACAGTTCTCAAACTTAGTACATAGATGCTCCATATTGAGAGGAAGAACCCTATTGTTTTTGGTGGAGGTCAAAGGTCACCTGGGGTCACCGGGGGTCAAACCCTGAAAACATTGTTAACACAATATCTTGAGGTAGGAAGCTTGGGTGAATTTTATACTTAGTATGTAGATGCGTTATGGTAAGAGGAAGAACCCTATCATTTTTGGTGGAGGTCAAAGGTCATCTGGGGTCACCGGGGGTCAAACCCTAAAAACTTCGTTAACACGATATCTCAAGAAGGGAAGCTCTGACAGTTCTCAAACTTAGTACATAGATGCTCCATATTGAGAGGAAGAACCCTATTGTTTTTGGTGGAGGTCAAAGGTCACCTGGGGTCACCGGGGGTCAAACTCTGAAAACCATGTTAACATGATATCTTGAGGTAGGAAGCTTGGGTGAATTTTATACTTAGTATGTAGATGCGTTATGGTAAGAGGAAGAACCCTATCATTTTTGGTGGAGGTCAAAGGTCATCTGGGATCACCGGGGGTCAAACCCTGAAAACTTTGTTAACACGATATCTCAAGAAGGGAAGCTCTTACAGTTCTCAAACTTGGTACATAGATGCCCCATATTAAGAGGAAGAACCCTTTCACTTTTGGTGGAGGTCAAAGGTCACCTGGGGTCACCGGGGGTCAAACTCTGGAAACCATGTTAACATGATATCTCAAGAAAGAAAGCTCTGACAGTTCTCAAATGTAGTACATGGATGCCCCATATTGAGAGGAAGCACCCTATTGTTTTTGGTGGAGGTCAAAGGTCACCTGGGGTCACCTGGGGTCAAACCCTGAAAACATTGTTAACACAATATCTTGAGGTAGGAAGCTTGGATGAGTTTCATACTTTGTATGTAGATGCGTTACGGTAAGAGGAAGAACCCTATCATTTTTGGTGGAGGTCAAAGGTCATGTGGGGTCACCGGGGGTCAAAGCCTGAAAACTTTGTTAACACGATATCTCAAGAAGGGAAGCTGACAGTTCTCAAACTTGGTACATGGATGCCCCATACTGAGAGGAAGAACCCTATTGTTTTTGGTGGCGGTCAAAGGTCACCTGGGGTCACCGGGGGTCAAACCCTGAAAACATTGTTAACACAATATCTTGAGGTAGAAAGCTTGGGTGAATTTCATACTTTGTATGTAGATGGGTTATGGTAAGAGGAAGAACCCTTTCACTTTTGGTGGAGGTCAAAGGTCATCTGGGGTCACCGGGGGTCAAACTCTGAAAACTTTGTTAACACGATATCTCAAGAAGGGAAGCTCTGACAGTTCTCAAACGTGGTACATGGATGCCCCATATTGAGAGGAAGAACCCTATTGTTTTGGTGGAGGTCAAAGGTCACCTGGGGTCACCGGGGGTCAAACCCTGAAAACATTGTTAACACAATATCTTGAGGTAGGAAGCTTGGATGAATTTCATACTTATTATGTAGATGCGTTATGGTAAGAGGAAGAACCCTATCATTTTTGTTGGAGGTCAAAGGTCATCTGGGGTCACCGGGGGTCATACTCTGAAAACCTTGTTAACACGATATTTCGAGGTAGGAAGCTTGGATAAATTTCATACCTTGTATTTAGATGCCTTATAGTAACAGGAAGAACTCTATCATTTTTGGTGGGGGTCAAAAGTCATCTGGGGTCACCAGGGGGGTCAAACCCTGAGACAGAGCTCCCAACCAGCACAGACTTTCCATATTCAGTACAGAAAATCATTGTAAATATGGGAATACGGATTTTTCCTTGATATTCCAAATTTTGAATGAGTAAATAGGTCCTTTCACGAACTTTATTATTCTTTAGCCAACATATCAAAAGACTGAGAATAGACTACAGTATTTCACTTTTCTGTACAGTACTGTAGTGTATTTATTTGAGCCCAGTATCCTATGCTGTTATGTTATTGGTTAAATTTTTGTCAACAAGTTGATGTTAAACCAATCAGTAGATAGTTTGCAGCAGATCCATGACATTCCATAAGCTACCATATCATTGGTTGATCAGTTGTAAACAGATCCACTTTCAACCAATCAAAAACTGTGTTAAAAGCTAGTTTCTGAGTGCAGTGACAGACTCCTGCCAAGGTCTGTTGAGCTGGCTGAGTAGCCCAACGTTAATGTTAGATTTGACTGTAACTGAATTGGAAAAATAGCACAAAGAAATGGAATAATAAAAATTACAGCAGGAATATCACAGTATGTTGTAATATGGCTCCTCTTCAGAGTAGTGTGAGTAACTTTAGTGGAAAATTTACCAGGCAGATCAAGTTTTAACGTAGGCCTAGGCCTAACAGTTAGGGCCTAACGTTAGGCCTAAGTGTTGTTACAGAACCAACAACAAACATTAGCCTACACACACAATAACGTTAGACTCAGTACATAAATCTAATGCAGAGTTCCAGGTTTATGGGCTAGGCCTAGACAAAGTCCTAGTCCTGTGACTAAGTCCTAGCCTAACTGCCACAGTACAGGCTAGCCTAATTGTAGTACAGTATGTATGGGCTGATATTACTTATTAGAGGTAGGCCTAGGTTACTGTAATAGCTATGGCCTAGGCTAGGGCTAGTCAAAGCAGTTATTGCCTGTCAAATGTTGGTACTCATCATCTAAGTTTGTAGTATTTACAGAGAGATTTCTGTGACCAGCTGTGCATAGGCCTAGGCTAGGTTTATACTTATAGCTGGGCCTAGGCTAGACCTAGGCTAATGTTACTTAGGGCCTTGCCAAGTATTTAGCATAGCCTCTAGGCTATACTGTAACGTTAGGCCTTGGGAATACTTGGGATATTTTGCATTTTGTCCTTTGGTGACCCTGATGACTATCTTGGGAATTCTTGGGAAATTTTGCTTTTTGACCTCTCGTAACCCCAGATGACGATCTTGGGAAATTTTGACCAGTGACTGAAAGATATGGGACATCATGGCATTATTTTGAATAGAACATATATCATCGAAACCTCAATGCATTTTTGCATTCTGGTTCTTTACGCAATCTCATTTATTTCATTCGTCAGAGACCGTGGCAATTTATCAGTCATTTCTGTAACGTATGCATTCAAGGCTTCATCTGGTACATCCTGCCTTTTTAAAGCAACAGTGAGGGCATTCATGTCGTCTGTAATTTTTTTCAAATTATTCATATTTTCTTTGACTGGACGGAGAATGTAGACTGTCCCATAATGCCTTTTCATAGGCGGGCCCTTTCAAAACTTGGTGAAGATAGTCAATCTTTTGTTTTCGCTTAGCTGACGCTGACTGTCAATATTTATTTCAAAAGATTCCCAAATATTTTGACATTTGAGAATTTCGCCCCCAGTGGTTGGTTACTCGATTTTGGGAAGCTTGGCGACGTTTTGTGATCTAGAGGCTTGATTGTGACCTGGTGTACCCGATGATTGTTGTGAAGCAGGGTTTTGTAGAACATTCAATAGTACCTGCGGGTCATGATCCCTCTAACCTTTAATTTCCTGCAGTAATTGTATGGTCTGTGCTTGACTTTGCTGTTGAGCTTGTTGTTGTGCCTGAATGAGTAGCTGCATTTGATCTTGGAAGCGCTGTTGGGCCTGAAATAATTGCTGCATTTGTTGCAGGGAATGGAATACAAATTGCATTAAGTGACCTGTAAAATCACCTTGACCCACCGTAGGGCCTTGTTTAGGGGTACCTTTGACGTAGTGTCCCAATGACTTCTGACGGGGGCATATTTCGCCGAAATTGTGCCTGACCACTTGACTTTGAGAATCCCTCTGACGTTGTGGTGACGCCAGTAATATCTTGTAAAATCTTTAGATTACACCCATACTGCTTTAACTGATCAACTTTGAATGTTCATCATGAATCAGTTGGGCTAGTAAATTGCCACCACCACAGTCCCCTCATTCCCATGAGAATCGCCCCAAACTTGTAAGAGCATTATACAGCTCCTGTAGTAATAGATCACTTACGGAGTCCTTAATACAAACACAGCGCAGCCGCTGCTTACACCCATCACACTGAATGCCATCATCTGTACTTTTCTTGCATTTGTTACACGGCTGCGTTTTCCCTTTAACTTAACCTGCCGCCTGTTGAATATTAGGCTTTATTTCAGCCTAGTTCATAAAATACCTTAATCCTGTTTTTCTTAATCTCACCAATAGAATTCGTCTTGAAGTTACGTGAAGTTCCCAACCAGGCTCTGCTACCAGTTTGTCGTCTACCGTTGTCGGACCGGTACAACAAAGTCGCAGGGTTTGCGGAGCGGAAACTCCGGTCTAGGCCTTAGTAACTGGTCGCAGGATTAGTAATAGAATGAACAGTTCACACACGCAAGTAGAATAAAACGTCACTGACAGGTGTTCTGATAAACACAATGATTATTCGAATCTTGGGATTTACAGCCGTTTTCGATTAGTTACATCTTCATTTTGTATCGTTGTCTCATTATCATTCACTCGCATTCCTTTCACTCCATAACAACCAGCATACATAAACACAACGTTCTTCCAAACACAAACATGGCGTCTCATATCACCAACTTCACACTACTCACTCTTTACACGTTCAACTCATTCAGGACAACGTTCAGAGAATACAGCGATTAGGGAAAACAACGGATTAGTAAATGATCAGTTACAAAGTCAGTATAGCATAAAAAGGAATATCGTCTTATTTGTGAAGTCGGCATGGTCATGGCAAGTCAGAGCCAAATGCATGACAGGTATTTTCCATTACCTACTCTAACCCTATCTGACAGTGGCAATTCAGGGAATTAATATTAGACCTTATTGATTTGCTTGTTTTGTGGTTTCCTCCTCACAACGCCCCTGTGGGCTGGAGGTTGTAGAATATGCCCTAGGGAATTCCCCGGCAGATACGGTTAGAGTAGGTAATGGAAAATACCCGCCATGTGTCTGGCCACCATGACGACATCCAAATTAACAAGTCGACATGACAAGATATTTTATCTCACCAAAACGACATGGGAATTAAGGGAGTTGATATGGCAGGATGTCCTGGGTATGACGTTAAACTGCATCCAGGTGGGGTGAGGAGGTCGTGTGTGGCGAGTAGTTTGTCCCATACTATCGCCTATAAAATGTGCACATAAGACCGATATTACTCATCTCACGACTGTCGGGTTGTCGGCGCCAAAAAAACCGAGCAAGCCCCTCCATGGTTGCAAGTGTAAACATGTACGCAAAGCACATCCCAACAAAAGGAAAACATATTTTAAAACTTTTCTTATGGGGTGCATGGCAGGAAAAAATGGGATCCCGTTCGGGCATTGCGTTGAATTGAACCAAACCCTTGCCGAACAGCGCCTTTGTGCTATTTTCAGTACGTCATAACTTGAGGTGCCAAAAAGATCCCATGGAGTAAACAACTTCATATGAAAGAACTCAAAGCATTTAATCAATTTCAAGTACAAAATTTACAGGATCTTGTTGGCGCATGGAGATAAGAGAGTTCAAAAGTCAGAATTTTCCTTTTTATCGCATTTTCGCACATCCAAGTACACGCGCCAACGTCATAATTTGATAAGAATGACAGCAAGTTGCAGAGACAGTCCACCCCTTATAACAGTTTAATAAATGGCGTGCATTACGCGAACGCTCTTAAATCACTGTGAATCGTCTATGACGTAATGTTTTGATGAGTAATGCAATGCGTCATAGAGGATTCCCTAGATGCGCTTGTTATATTCCGCGTTTAATCTCCTTTTTAAAAATATCACTCAGATGCGTGGACTACTTTATAATTATAGTTTAAACAGGAAGGACTTGGATTTTGGTGACGGATGGGGACGGACGTTGTAGTGTGGTGTGTGTGTTGGATTTCCGTTAGGTTATTTAGTGAAGGTCGATTAATGAGCTAAGCTAATTTTACGTTTTCCTTTTCTTTATCACTTTAATGATTTAGTTGCAAAACTTAATGATTGATTTCTGATGTTTTGATCTTGATAATTAATTACCGTAACTTCTGAAACACCTTCTAAGGTGCGCGCTGGGAAAAATTGTATTGTTGAAACCGAGAAGGAAAACGAACTTTACCTTTCATCATTTTCTTGTACGGAAGTTAAATTAAGACTTCCTTTATTTGAATCTTCACATTCTTAAGGGAGATGGAAAGTCCTTCAGTTGCCAACCTACCATTTAAAAGATTCCTTAATGCTGAGATTTTACATTGGTAGTACGAGTGGGGTGTGGCAATTGCTGATTTGTCATGAGTAACAAAATTATGCCTATGCCAAAATTTCAACAGTATTTTAGAAGAGACAAATTCACACTTGGTGATTTTTTACATTTCAATCATTAAGTCGGGCATTTGATGATTACATCCAAGCTAGATGTTGGCGTGTATTGTTAAGCGAATAACATAAGACAAGTCTTTCATTTGATGTTGAAGTGTTTGAATTATAAACGTGTACCGGTAAGTAGCCTAAATAGGCCTAAAATGAATGTGAAGGATTAAGAACTTGAAGAGTATTAACATGTTTTACGTTTGCTAATCCCCAAGAAACTAAACCATTTTTTTATGCTTGAAAATTTTCCAGCCGTTAATAACGTCAATAACGCTAGCGTTTAAAAAGGCTAGGCCTATTTTAACAGACACAGTCTAATCTGTACATGGGACCCAATCATTCGAAGGAAGGATGGCAACGTTCCATGAGACAGGAGGAGAGAAGGTCTAAATTTCTAAGGTTTACCGATGACGGGCTTCCGATATGTTTCAAATGCAATGAGGTAGGACATATTGGGAGGTACTGCACCAATGTTCCGAGAAGGGGACATCCCGGACCACAAAGGAATCATCAGGTAAACTAGTGGAATCCACTGTTAAGAGCCAAACAGTGGATAGAAATAGGAAGAACCAGGGCTCAAAAATGGAAAAGACAAGAAAAATGGACAAACTGATTGGAAAACACTTAACAACTGATATTGAAATTGCAGGTGTAAAAGCTAGATGTATACTGGACACCGGTTCACAGGTTACAACAATTTGTGCAGATTTTGTTCACAAATACCTGAAAGGAATGGAACATTCAAGAGATGATATAATATGGTTAAGCCTAAAGGCAGCCAATGGCATAAGTATACCATATTCTGGATACCTACAAACTGGTGTGACTACCTTGGGTGCCAGGATACCAGGAGCTGGAATCCTTGTTGTTGAGGGAGAAGCCGCACCAGATGTTCCCTGCCTGTTAGGAATGAATGTATTAAAACATGTTCAAAAACAACTTTTTAGTGCTAAGGGGCAGAATTACCTACACCACTTTAATTCTTCAGAGGAGTATCAGCAGTTATTCCAAATGATCGAAGAGAGACAACCTCAAAGTTTTTCTACCAAGGATGGAAGGGTTGGTTTCGTAAGGATGGCAAGTCGCTCGCCTGTGATAAAACCAGCACTTCAGGTGATACTCACCGGAAGAGTTAGTTAGTTAGATAATATTTAACGACACACCAACACGAATGTGTTATATAGTGTCAACTAGATAAATTCGTTTCAAGTATTGTTAAAATACAGTGCAAGTCATCCCCTTTAGTCGCCTCTTACGACAGGCGGGAAATACCATGGGCATATTCTACAACCCCCAGCCCACAGGGGGAGTAGGACTGCACCGAATGGAGGGAGCTACGAAGTACTTATTGAGCCACTTGCAATTGGACAGTCGTCTTTACCTGCAAATGTTTTAGTTGCAAGAACATTAGGTACAGTGGTTAAAGGTAGAGTACCAATCAGAATTATGAATCTTAACACGTATGATGTGACTATACACCGGACTGTGAGACTTGGAGAATTATTTCAGACAAAAAGTGGCGTGGAACAAGATATTCACCTAAGAGAGATTGAAGAAGGCACAATTGAAGTAGGTGTAACATGGAGACAAGTGTAGACGAAGATGCACGAAGTAAGATACACATCAACAAAGACATCCTACGTCACGACGAGCAAGAACAGGTCCAAGGACTACTAAATGACTACAAGCATGTCTTCTGATCCAGAGCTAATGACTTAGGGTATGCCACAACTATACAGCACCAAATTCCAACAGGTGATGACTCCCCCAGTACTACAAGGACACCGACACATCCCCCCGCAAATGATGGAAGAAGTCAAGTTAGTTAGATGGGACTTTACGACACACCAACACGAATGTGTTATATAGTGTCACCAAGGTAAAGAAAGGTACAATGTTGGGGTAAAATGTTGG